>JBBPMQ010000105.1:0-51596 GCA_038090375.1 Boletus rubroflammeus
GAGGTAGTGAGGCGTTGTCGAGTGGTCCGGGAGGTGCCAAAATGTGATCTATTTGATTGATGAGGACACTCAACGAGACGTGTTCTTGATCGCCATCGTTCGTGCTCATCGTCGTACAAGACAAAAGTGGCAGTGCGACGAACGATTGCCATTTCTGTCAATGTCGCAAAACTTGTACCCAAACTTCGAATAGCTAGTCGGTTAATTACCTGCCAACGTCCATGACCCCAAAAGAAAGATGATGGACAGATTTTTGGTGAGACTTTTTGGCGATGCTACCGACCGTAAGATGAATAAAATGTACATGTATTCTCTGGGCGGACCGCTCCTCCGCCAGTGGTGTTGGGTTTGAAAAATCGGCAAATACGACGCTTCAGGCTTCTGAGAGGCAAATTGTTGCCACACAGTAAGTAGGAGCACTACATGAGCTGGGGATCCCACATGTCTGATGCTGACTGTCTTTTCTACAGGCTCTCGACCATTCACAAGTTGACATTTTTTGCATAATTTTTGACGGTTCACCGCTCACCCGACGAAGTGCTATTTTGCTGATACAGAATGCATCACTCCGCAATGTCTGGACCACCGTGTGTGTCAAACCCTTCGCCTTCATCTACTATTTCATGTAGAGTCGTTGGGACAGGTGCACTCGGTTTGACGGGTTTGTATGCGTTACGCATGGCTCGTCCACGAGCGCCAGGAAGCGTCTTTAGGAAGATGATGATGGCTGGAATCGGGGTTGGTGAGTCGAACTACCTCGTGGTCTCATTGAATTCTGTCCTTGTCAATCCCAAGTGTTTCGAGTCTTGTAAAGCCAAAAAAAGACTTTTCATATGCTTATACACACCTACCCTTTTCTCGCAGGATTTCTGGCAGGCAGTGTGGTGAGATGGAACATGAATCCCACAGAAATGATGGGGACATTTACCGACCAGTTCCGTGGTGCTCCACGGCGACCGGGATCATAATTCAGTTTGCAGCATCTCGCGTAGTTTCTTATATATTTTCGGTCTGGGATAATCTCGAACATGGTCACCGCTCGGGCTCGGATTTCGCATACGAGAGTCTACAACGACAGACAACCTCCAAACCGAATCGAACTAAGTAACGTGGTACTAGGAGGTTATTTTCACCCTCGTCCTTTTGGCTCCCTAGTGTGACTAAAGATACCGTTAGACCTAGAGTTCATCTGTAAGTATTTCCTTGGTTCAAGAATTTGGCCAGTCGGATACGTGGTGCTCACCTTTCCCGCCATTCAGTCGCACTCGCAATCAGGGGTTATTTTTCCCTTCACAATTGGTAAGCACCGAAAAGGGTTCTATTGTCTCAGGAAGAAGCAACAGGGCGATCACTAACGAATTTGGACTTCAAGAACGCTTCATGATGCTCTATACGAAATATCGACTCTGACTATCATGAAAACATTCTCGTGCTGAACGAAGACGAGCGGTGAATTTTTATCCTGAGCCACTCGCATGGTTACCATAGTGGGTAATTTTGGGAAAACATGCTCCGACGCAATCAAGCATTTTCACCATATTCGTACCATCTCCACTAACCGAGTGGTTCACCCCCCTACGCGAGTGGCAACCCCTGGTGCTTGAACCTTTCAATGCGATTGCTTTCTGAAAATAGCCTAACAGGGTAATTTTCGTTGTGGCTATGAAAAGTTGCTCCGACGCAATCACTTTATCCCATGGTCAAGGTGTGGACCTCCCCCAATCTTATAAAATGGCGCGTGGAGAGAATGGGTTGGTTCATTCCCAGCGTCTTTCTTCCACTCAACGGACACCCGAGCTATTCCTTTCCCCTCGCACGCGTCCGTTAGTGGTTCCTCACCCGCACCCATCCTCTCCATACACCCCTCTTCTCAATCACCCCTTTGACCTCCAACTTCATGGAAAAACCTCGCGCCTCTGTATGTCACCAGTTAGTATCGTGCGCGCGCGTCACTCATCCATCCTATTCAGACCGCTGTGGATTGCAATATATGCAATAAGACCATCGGCCGCACAGCTGACCTCGCAAGGCATATGAGGATACATGCAAGAAATAAGGAAGATTTGTACGTGCACTGTCCAAGGATATCCCCCGCGACGGGACGCTGACCGGTCTCAACAGAATGCATGCATGCCCCTACATTGGATGCACGTACAAAACTCTCCAACGTTCCAATCTCGCGACTCACATGAACGTGCAGTGAGTGTACCACAGATGAAGCAATACACGCCTCGCTCACTCGTCTAATAGCTCTCGTGAACGTCCCCACAAGTGCCCCGTAGACGGCTGCGACTTTACGTCTGCTGACCCCGGTTCCCTCACGAGGCACCGTAAAGAGATTCATGGATACGAACCCAAAGCAAATTCCGGGAGTCATTCATCCGCTATTACTCGCAAGGCAACGCGTCAGCAGCGCAGGATTTCCCCATATACCACCTCGTCGTCGGCCTCACCTAGCAGCTCGGGGCGTTCGGTGTCCCCACTGGACCCATCCTCCGGCATGTACCGCTCTCCCCGTCCCCAGGCACCCAAAATGCTCGATCTGTGCCCCGCTTCATCTCTTTCGCTCGCCGACGACCGGGGGAACCGCAAGAACATATCCGCGGCATACAGCACTGAGTTGATCACCAAACTCCCAAAGGTCAACGACAATTCAACCCAAGCGCCCAATCCTGAGCCAGAGAAAAATTCTCTTCCTTCGGGATTATTGACCGCACCGGAGGCCCCTGCGGTGGAACACCCGCAGCTGCCCGTGCCCGTGCAGGGGGACCTTTCCGCCGTTGACGTGCCTGCTCGGCCGGTCCCCAACGAGATCAGCGATGCAGTATTCGACGAGTTCCTTGCTCAACTCAGCGAGTGGCAGGCCAAGACTACACCTGCACACACTGCCCCTTCCCTCCCTATGCCAATGGTTCAGCACACCGTCGGCAATGTAGCTATGCCCACTCCCATATCCCTTCCCCCGCCTGTGGTTCAGTACACGGTCGACAGTGTATCGGTGCCCACTCCCGCATCCCTTCCCTCGCCGTATGACTACACCGTCGGCAACGCATCTTATGGTTACCTTACCGCAACAGTGCCCTTCGACGCTCAATTCTCACAGCCATATTCGTTCGCTGCATCGGATATGGGTGTCTACCCTCAAGTTGTCGACCAGACCTACTTCTACCCCGCTCCCGCGGCGACAAGCGTTTTCCCCATGCAAGGGCTCTATCTTTACTAGTGCCCGCTCTGCTACATCTATTCTCCTGCATCTCATTTTCTCGGATTAGTTGACTGGAACACAATTGTACCAATACCCCACGCATTACACATTGATATCACAACATCACACATTGGCAGGTTATTTCATAAATATATGTACAGCTTTGGAACTATCGACTTAGTATCCTGAATCTTCGTGTAATGATAAGGCCTGACGGACATGGTGGTACTAGCAAAGCTTTAGATTCAAGTTATTGGCCCCACTCGCATGCATTGTTTCATCTTGAGATGATATTTGCCCTATCACTGACTTTGGAAAAACTTTTCAATGAACGATTTTCGAATGACTCGAAATAGATTGGTTCAACTAGGACCTCCATGTTGAGCTGACCAAGGCACCACCTTCACTGGCAGTAGCGACATTTGTGTCGTTGAGACTGGCGTTGTAGTACATGGCCCGGGAAACTAATGTTACAAGTGAATGGTCCTTCGAATGCAACCAGATTATCACTGCAGAAACAACAGAATAACTAGAGACTGACCGTAGACATATTGTTGTGATAATTGCACCTGTGCGGCGGCCATATCTAGACCCGGCCGCCGCATGCCTAACTTGAAGTAGTGTGGCTGTCCTCCGACTCAGAGTGTACCAGTCACAGCAAGTCGAAGCCACTGGTACTTGGGCCCGCAGCCCTTTATATTTCTTCCTTTCCACGTACATCCACGACCACCATCTTACATCTTACATCCAGCAGATCTGCCAGAGCTTCACGCACATTGTACAACCAAACGTCACAACCCACTGCATCCGGTCTAGAGGCCCTAGTGGCACACATCGACGTCGTTACAGCATATTCGTTCGCGTTCTTGATGACACTCCAAGATGATTCATTCCAGCTCGGAAACGACGTCCAACTCGCCCACTGCGATCAGTCCCTTTTCAACTTATTCCCGCCTCAGCGAGGCCACCTCTGACGGTCAGTTTCGATCCATTTCAATTGCACATTCGTTACTGATGCCTCCTCTCTCTCTCCTATATACTTATAATTACACACGACACGTTCCCGCGTTCCCATTGATCCGTTTTTCATATCCGCGGGATGACATGACACCAATGTTGAACTTCTCGTCACGCCAACAGAAGCACCCGATCTCGGTGCCTTCAACTCCGTCTTCCGTGAATTCCAACAGTTCCAGAATGGTCCTCCACGAATCCTTCACACAACCCTCCCAGCGCTCGCGGACCGCGACGAACACGAATACGAGCACGAGTCTGCGTCTCCGCGCTCTGGACTCTTGTCGACACTCCCCACAGACTCGGAAGCGAATGCGGGTTCGACGGTGTGGACACAGGGTATCATCGCGTCGTATTTTGATCCGTCGGTGGCGAGTGCACAGACGAGGAGTGCGGTGGACGATCGGTCATGTGCCACGGACAGCGCGACGGACGAGGACGATGCGCGTGCATATCATCTGGGCATGAGCTCGGGCGGGGATGGCGAGGACGTGTTTGGTGGGGATGGGTCTGATGCTGCGACAGAGGGTGAGGTGGATCCGCTCGCCCTCACTGTTGTGGGGTCCGTCGCGTCCGGTGCGGGGAGTGTGGGTCCAGATGAGGACGTGGACGACCCGGAACACCCCACGTTGGGCACGATTGACAGCGTGATCGAATTTTTGATGTCGGAGAGGGATAGGGTTCAGGCGGGCCGGTTGGCGGAGAGACGGATGATACAACATTATAGTTCGACGTCGGATGGGGGGTTGGGGCAGAGTCACGATGCCGACGTGAGGCGGGTGAAGAAGCGGCGGCGGAAGAAACCGGTAAAGACGATTCAGATATTAAAGCGCAGGGTGGACGCACCGGAGACGGTGTCTGAGACGACGGTGCACGCGGACGGTGCGAGCGGCGATGCAGATCGAGATGATGTGGATGCGGATGCGGATGCGCCAGATGCTGAAGGCGATTCGTCCTCGTCGCTCGATAATGCGCACCATCACTACAAATCGACGCCGTCGACGCCTCCTCGGACGATTCGCGTCCTTCTCAAACGTAACGTGTTGAAACACAGCAAGTCGACACCGACGCTCAAGGTCAAGACGATACCTCCTGATCCGCAGATCTTAAAGCTGCGATGTCTCGCACATAAATTGCGATTCAGGTTCCCGGAGGACTATGGGCGCGTCACTGTTTTGCTTACTCAAGACTTTAGTGGCGGGGAATCTGATTTCTCTGATCCTAGAGGGCCAGCGCCGCGCGCCAGGGATACCTTGATACATGTTTTCATTGATCAGTTGCGTCATTTTATTGTTGTTTCGTACGCAGATGGGCAAGTGCTGACTGCGATTCGTTCTCACAGCTCGAATATTCTCATTGGACTTCTTACACATCATAAGAAACACCGTTCGTTATCGCGCCGTCCCAAACATCTCTCGCATGCAGCGCTTGCACTCCTTCTCGAAAGGGGTCGACCGATTACGAGACGATGCCTGGTGACCTCTTCACCACTATACCAACCGATGGAATCGGCCATCCAACTGGGTTACGACGTCCGGATATACGCACGTGTACCTGATAGTGGGGACGCGCCGGACAGGCGATACCTTCACCCATCCGACTCTGCCGCATTGCGTAGTGCCAACTGGCGGAAATCCGACCCGAATCTAGCTTCTACTTATTTGTCGTCCTCTTTAAAGACACACGTACGTGGACACTCTGGTGGGAACGTCTCGACGGACTCGGATCGTGCGACTGGGAGCGGGAACGGGAATGGTAGCGGGGGTGGGAGTGGGAGCGCCGCGCGTGCGGTCGCTGGACCTTCTGGGACGACGATGGGGACCACTACTCGGGTACGCTACAGAGAACAAGGCGTGGACGAACTCCTCCAACTCAAACTCCACCAAGCGATCGCAGCGACCGACCCACCTCCGCCCAACGCCACGATCGTACTCGCCACCGGGGACGGCAACGTTGGACAATTCAACGAGGAAGGGTTTTTGGGTCCCGTTCGACTGGCGTTGCAGCGGGGTTGGAAGATCGAGTTGTATGCATGGCAAGAGGGATTGAGTCGGGCGTGGAAAAGGGCATTTTCGGATGGACCGTGGAAGGAGCGGTTCAAGATTATCAAGATGGAGGATTTTGCGGATGATTTGTTGGAGGTGGAGGTGGAGGGGAGGTAGGTGTGCTGTGCTGTGCTGTGCTTGTACCCCTGTTCATTTTTTGTTCTTCTCTGGTACGATGGACCCTTTTTTCTTTGTATCTTTGGTTTTGATTGGGTTGTGTTTGCGTGTGGTGGGAGTATCACGTCGTATAGATTCTGCCTGTTGAATCCGATGATGTTCGGTTTGCTTGTGTTACTTACCTTGCATTCTCCTTGCACTTTTGTATCTACTACATGTCATCGTCGGACGTTCCACGATGACCCTCCTTCTAGTCGGGGTTGTGTGTAACTGTAACAATAACGTAATTATTAGATGACGGTCTGCAGATCATTCACTGTCTGTAGTCGACGTGTGGGATTGTGGTGGGCCGGCGTACGTCAAGCCGGAGTATGACAGTGATCGGTGCTCGGATTGAGGCAAATCCCTTCATGCAGGCTCCTCCATGAAGTGGGAGTCTGCAAACGTGTGTGGTGCAAATCCACCGCCTCGTATATTCGCTTCCCCGTACCCGCACCTTCCGGTCACCCTTGTCATCACAAATTACATTTATGTCGCCCATCAATATGTCAGACCTGCCGCATTGCAGCCTTCGCCAATCAAACACTCGACTGCACGAGGCAATCTGAAACTTAATGTCGAGAAATGTACTTTAGCGAGGCAAGTTTCCACGTCTTCTGTTACTAAATTGGGGCTTGTTCAGGAACTCTACTGGTTTCGGGTATAGTCGACACGTTTTTTTACCCTCGATTTCCTTTCTTGCTAGCCGAAATGCCTGCAAGTGTCAGTGTTTTGGCCCTATCGGGCCAGTCGAGCGATCCTGGAAGTCACTCAGTGCGCCCAGTCTTTTATATGACAGGGACGGCTGTTGTTCTTCCCTTCAAAGTTGCTATGGGCCTCCAATTATCGTTCGACTCTCAGAGTTATTCCAGTTCAAATTTTGAGCCGCATCATTGCAACAAATATTGCAGAAAAGTTGACAGATCCGCATGAGGGTGGACCCTTCATTTCCTTTTTTTGCTAGCTGTGGCCTTGTTGTAAGTCAGAGAGTCGAGTCGTCCAGCGATACGTTACACACCGTCTTGCAGATCGGCGGCGGCGGCGGCGGCGGGTTTGCCGGTGTTACATGTAGTAGGCTTCCCTGGCGACGGCGCACATATGCTTGCTCCGCGCTATGCGGCGAATCTGGCTGGCCCTCGGCTTTACGTAGACGCGTCAACGTACGTGTTGGCTAAGTAGGAATGACGAACACGAAAAACGTTTATCTGTGAGCCGCCGGGAGAGACAAAGGAGAGAGAGCGTTGGGACCGGCCGTTGGGACGATCCCCCGAAAATTGGACGTTGGTCTACCCCAAGCAGGCATGGTTCCATTTCCGGTGGCCGCTGTGACAGATGTCAGTCAGTCTTGATGAGAAGTTTGGCAGGTTTGACATGTTCACCCCACTAAGGCGACGTAACATATGTTTCCAGCTTCGACCCCCCTTTCATTTGCATATCCGTAGCCCTTTCATCTCAGTCGCACATGGACAACGACAGTCACGTGTGCCAGTGATGCGGCCAAACTATTAGACAGCCGACGAGCGTAAAAAAGCGGAGGAGCGAACGGGGACCATGGATCGCACCCGTCTCCTCCTCTGAATCTTCCTTCTTCGCTCCATCTTCCGATCCCCTCGTTCCATCTTTTCCGCCACTGCCCCTTGAGTCTGATCACACGCGGCGTACACGGATGTCAACCACGACGATGTTCCCCACGGTGCTTCTCGCTGCCACGCTCTCTTATATCTACTATCGTCAGCTCGCCAGACCGAAGCCACCCGCCCCGTTACCCCCTGGCCCGAAGCCGTTCCCTATTCTTGGCAACGTTGCTGATCTCACTACAAAGGAGCTCTGGCTCTTGGCCGAACGATGGGCAAAGCAATATGGTTCGTCGCCTCAGGATATCGCGTTCGCCTGATGCCACGCATTGAAACGCCCATGCTGACATTTCTTTGAATAGGTCGTATCACGTATCTCCACGTGTTTGGCCAGGGACTCGTCTTTTTGAATATCCCCGAAGCGGCATTCGATTTGTTGGAGAAGCGTGGAGCGATATACTCTGACAAGCCGCGTCTCGTCATGGTGGGGGAACTGTACGTCTGCCTCCTCTCCCTCTCATTTGCATGCGATCTGAATCTTATCCGATCAGTTGTGGATGCGAGAACATGGTGGCGTTTACACCATACGGCGATCAGCTGCGTCGACAGCGGAGGCTGATGCAAGCTGCGCTCGGATCGTCCAGTATCAAACATTATCACCCGTTGCTCGAGCTCGAAACGAAGCCATTCCTCAGAGGACTTCTCGAAGATCCGTTCAAGTTTCAGGATCACCTCCGGCGGTGCGTCATTTTGTTTCTTGAATTTGTTTTGTTTTGTCCGGTCCCGTCTCACTGTGGTCACGTGGTTAGGTACGCGGGCGGATTGACGTTATTAGTCATGTATGGACACCATGTCAAGTCAACCGACGACCGCTTTTTGATGCTTGCCGACGAGTGTGTCTCGTTGCTTGCCAATCGTATCGCCACCAACGGTGGTATCTGGCCTGTCGACATCATTCCTGCGTGTATGTCCTCGTTGGCTGGTTCCGAGCCAGTGCACCGTTGATGTGTGTAATGTCTAGTGAAATATTTGCCAGACTGGTTCCCTGGTGCAGGATTTAAGCGGAATGCCGCCATCTGGAGGAAGAAGTTGAAAGAGTTTGTAGATGAGCCATACGAGTTCGTTTTGGATGAGAGGGTATACCACTCTTCACCTGTTTTGCACGCAGCTAATTCATGTCTCGCTTCGGATAGCGCAAAGGCACCGCAAAGGCGTCGTTCGTCTCCACGGTACTGGACGCAAAGAATGACAAGGAGAAGGAACTTGATGCCCAACAGGATTCCGATCTAAGATGGACCGCAAACTCGATGTATTCCGGTAGGTCAGACACATTTACTTGTCAGTGTTTGTTTTTACGTAATCGATGGAAGCTAGCGTCGACACTGTAAGTACGCACACACACCTCCCCGTGGAAACATGAGGACCAAAGTACCGTAACAAACAGATCGTTACCACCCTCTCGCATTTTATCCTCGCTATGGTACAGTATCCTGCAGTGCTCAAACGAGCACAGGCAGAGATCGATGCGGTGATTGGACAAGATCGATTGCCAATCATTGAGGATCGAGCCTCGTTGCCCTATTGCAACGCGGTCTTTACGGAGCTGCTGAGATGGAGTGTCTCTGTACCTCTGGGTGAGTTGAGTCCCAGTGTGAGTCAAGTGGCGTGTAAATTGGTGCTCGTGTTTGTCACAGGTCTTCCACATAGGTTGATGGAGGATGATGTTTATGATGGTGTCTTTATACCCAAGGGGTCACTCGTACGTCAACTCGCCCTCTTCATTCCAGTGTGGTGTTCATCCAACTGCGTGCTAGGTGTTTGCGAATATATGGTATGTCTGAATTGGATGTCTGCGTGGCAGTGAAGGCACGGATTGATGGGGATGTGTGTCAGGAACATTCTCCGGGATGAAACCCTCTTTCCGGATCCCCACGTCTTCAATCCTGATCGGTACCTCGAACCCGCTGTAGACGACGCGATGGAGCGACGACGCGATCCACGGACGTATGCTTTTGGCTTTGGAAGACGGTAAGCGCGTCCTCTGCTGTGTTCGACCACACATGAAACGCTCACGCGCCTTGTGGGCACGATGCACAGTCGATGTCCCGGCGTGCATCTCGTTGAGTGTTCGGGGTGGTTGCTCATGGTATCCATGATTGCCACGCTGGATATCAGCAAGGCTGTGGATGAATATGGGGTGGAAATCGAGCCTGAGGTGGTGTTTGAGAATTCAGTCTTTCGGTACGTGTGGTTGCCATGGGGGCGTGAAGAGGGCGAAGCTGACGATGCGATGGGTGATAGAATGCCGAATCCGTTCAAGCTAGCGGTCAAACCGCGGTCGGGGGCGGTGTTACGGTCGTTGGCACAGGAGGCGGGGAGTGCGTAAACGTTGAGGCTATGCGTCTTGAGCGGGGGGGTAGAGATCTACTTCAAGTGGATTTTGTATGATGAGACGATTCGATACGTGTGTTTCGTGAGTACGCGCCATTCCTTCCTTGTATTCTGGTCCTCCCTTGCTTCCTTATGGCTTTGCTCAAGGAGGTGAAGGGCATCACTCCTCGCAAGAGAGGACTCCATGCAACATCTTGTATTCTCTGGTCACTCTCGTGTACGTTAGGGGACAACCAATTGTACACTGCTCACAGCAGGCTGATCGAACACTCAACGCGCAAGACACATGCTGCGACCATTCTCGACAACTCTGAACTCGTTACGTCGACGAGGACGCTGTGTTGACCACAGGGGGAAAACCTTCATCACGTCCACCTCTCTAGCGCGATAACCACTTGTGTGACGTGACGAATGTGATGCACGCCACACAATAATGTAGGCCTGGTCAAGCTCCTGTATGAGATTATAAGCCCTGGTGAATGCAGTGATGGGCTGACCATCGTTGGCACTATTTGCACAATTTGTACGAGATGTCCAGGACTTGACATGGCCATCTCGACTGAATCAATGATATCTGTAATGCTGACTGCATTGCATTCAGGAGTAATTTGACTTTCTGGGAGTTATCCATGCTGACTAACAACCTGAAACGAATATGTCAATTATTGCCTACTTTTAGGGCTGTGCTGACGATGCTGGATGTTGGAGGGTTTGTGGGAATAAAGTGTGGCTGAGTTTAAAGTAGACGACACAAACATGTTCAAATAATTGTATTAGGATACCGCCCTCTTACCCTACATCATCAAATTAATAGCCGAGTAGTACAAATCGAAGGAAACTCCAGCTAAGTGGACATAAATCAATTGTAGCGTCCATGGGACGTCAGCTTACTTTGGGCGTGTAGGAAACCGTACTCGTACTACTGACCGATCATTCAGGAGATAAAGGTGGTAGCCGAACTTGAAGGCCAACTGCACCTAAAGTTTTGGTCGTCTTGCAACATCCACAACATCAAGCGAGTCCAACGAACGCACAAACATCTATTATCCCTAGCTCTATGGGGCGAAGGAAAGCAGAATAAATGCATGATTTTTCTCAACAGGACTACGGACACTTGGAGGAGACTGGACGTATCGAGCGATGGGCTCCGACAGATGGAGATACTTCTCTCATAAAGTTTGTCTGGGGGAATTATGATTGTGTCCGTTGCGGCCCGCGTCAACAAGCACGGGGGTTTTATGCGTTTTGGTAGTTGCTTGGTTGGACGCCAGGAGCGGGTTGGGGAGTCGGCGCGACGATGGTCGTCTTTTGAGGTGGAGGCGGTCCACGGGGAACAGGGACGCGCGGTTCGTCGTCGACGACTTGGTAACCTTCCCGACCGCTCGAAGTGAAGCCGCCAGGCATGGACCAGACTGCTGCGGTGAGATCAGTAACCAACGTAAGGTATGTGTCACGAGGAAGAAAGGACTCGCCAGTCGGACCACTGATATCAGCGCCGAGACCCATGAATTGAGAGCCTCTCTGGCGGAGAGCAACAATGAACGTTGCCGCGGTGGGGAACTATGAAAGAGGTGCTTCATATCAGCGTGTGTATGTGTGGGATGTGCAACGTTTGGCAACGCGCCTTGAGAAACCAGAGGAGGAACAGGAGTAGTTTGACGAATCCGCTGTGCTCGTTGTTGAACACCCATATGATATCGAAGAGGATCGACGCAGACAAGATGCCGGAGAACTGTTGGACCGACCGATGGTGTTGAGTGCGACGGAGGTTGCAAAGGGTGGAAATGCGCAAACCTACCAGTTTGAGCGACTGTACAGCGTCGTTACTCTCATGCACGAGAGCTCCGAACAAAAAGATGGGTAGATTGTACGCCGGCGCAGAGAATGGACTCATGACGACGGACAACACCTGGAGGACGTTCCGAGTTGTAAGAAACACGAGGCAGAAGAAAGCAAGAGGAATTGGGGCCATACAGCACCGGTCAACACGAGTTTTCCGGGGTCGAGTCCTTGAATGAAGTCTGCCATGATCGCAACAAAAGAAGTATAATAAGAACTTTGTTAGTCTTGAGCGTGGTCGCAAGGGTTGGTTGCGTTGGTCAGAGGAACGTGAGTAACATTTGCGAGATCATGCTACAGGCTCGCAGTGCCACCGTTGCTCTCCAGAGTGTCGCGTTCAACAACCCGCTCTCCATTGCCTATGCCATCGTCGGGCTATTCTATATGATTGAAAATATTGTTGAACGCGTTCTCGACGAACTACACGTTGGCGATTCGAACCGCGTGATCCTTCTGGGGTCGGTTGTGGGCATTCGAATACAATCTGTGGTCAGCCTGGACCGGCAATACTTTGCGAATTGGATTCAAGGCACAACCCTGAAAGGATGGCGTGCCTTTACTACGGAAACTTGATGAGGCGTGGGCGATGAAGAAGTATGTACCAGTCCGTCAGGATCATTCAAGGTGGGTTTCGATGCTCGACAAGGACTGTACACTCTGTACGATGGGTTACCTTCGAGCACCGGTGCGACGACGTACGTGCCGTCTCGCGCGCAGAACATTGTTGTTGACTTCAACTAATTATATATCAGGCTTTGATACTCTCATGCCGAAAGGAGAGGTCTGTGTTGACTTGTCCATCGTGTCGTTCATGCTCATGACCTTCTCCTATACTCAAGCGTCACCGAGGAACCTTGGTATGGAGGGAGACGCTGTAGTGGCCTTGTGCGATCATATCAAAAGGTTTTCCTCGATCGCATATCATAATATGAATTATTCGGGAGCAGTCCTGGGTATCCCGTCGACTATGTTGCTATTGTTCAGTCCGATCATCGATGAACTGAACAAATCATCGTGATCCGTCTGGTCCTCTGGGGTGTGGGACGTATGGGTTAGGTGTTGTCATCACTTGGACAGCTGCGACGAACGAATTTCCCTCTCAGGCTGTCCTCCTGGGGATCATGAAGTGCATCGTTTGCTCCCTGGGTCTTAAACAGATGGACATCCCCGTGCTTGCATATTCTTCCGTGGAGACAGGACTTATAGTGGAGGGTAGATCCAACTTTCCTCGTGGTCCTGTCGATATAGTACGCCCTGTGGAAAAACGATTCAGAGCTGGCACTGATGCATGGAGTGGCCGCTACCTTTAGGGCAAGTATTATACATGGAGACTTTTACAAAGGTGCCATTAACAAAGCGAATATCTTCAAGCACAGAGCAGAGCCTTGGCGTTTTCCCAGAGGGCATTGGAAAATTACATGTCACACAGGCCGGTCCTCGTCTCGAAGTCCGGTTGACATCCTGTCCCCCGACGAGGTACACAGCTTGACTGCTTGAATATTCATATCGTCCAACTCAGGTGCTTCGCAGATACTTTACGCAAGTGCTCGGTCGACAGAGGCAATCGGGTTGCTCATGCTTCTTACCGTGGCTCGCGACGATGATGTGGAACACGCTGACACTATCAGCGAGCCTACGCCTGCGGGGAAGCAGCTCTAGTGCACACTCGAAGGTTTCCTCTCGGAATCTTTGACCCCAGACCCCTTCAGGAACATCTGGAAAAATCTCAACACGGACACGGACCTTGAGGATGGCAAGTTTTGTCTCAGTCCTTTCGTCAAAATTCATCAGAAGGATGTACATTTCGAACATCTCATCTCATGCACTTGCTGGTGCGTGGCGCAGCAATACTTTTTTTTGCAACTGGACAGCGGGGTATAGACTTGATTATCCTGTGTAGTCTATAATGACGACGTGAGGGCAAACAACATCGTGGTCACCCTGATAAGTACAAGGCAAATGACCCGCGCTACACCGCTTCCTACGCATCCAGAGATCATACGGCTTGCGTTTCAGCTGTGACGAAGTGTCGGAGAGAATCTATATGGTATTCCCCCTTGCCGCGAGAGAACACAAAAGGAATGACGGGAACCCTGGGCGAGGGTCCAAGACCTTGGGGACCGGGGACCGTTAGGCGGAAAAGATCCTGCTGGTGTCAATGGGCATTCCACTGGATAAGGTGATGTGATAAAGAGTTCCGTCGAATTGAATCGATGGCGTTTCACCTGTAACAGTAGTTATTATTCAGAACACAGTAGTATGTTTGTACCTGTCTTTTTGACACTCATTCCGGAATGACGAAGCACGGTGAAGCTGAAACAAGGCTCTTGTGTGTTCGAAGGGGTGATGATCAACCCGATGCAGTGGGTCGGGTCCGGAGATAGCGAACGTGAAGGACGAACCCAGCCCTGGGACATAGAGGAAGCTGTGGAGGGTACGGAGTCTACGGTGACTACGGATGGTCAATTAATCGAACAAGACGCAACAAATGAGGGTGATGGTCTTGCACACGATGAGTGTGGTATGCTTTATCAACGGCAACGGGAAAAAAAAAATCTTGGCCTGGAGGTGCGGAATCTGTGCTGGCAGTTACAGTAATTAGCGCTTGTGTAACGTGTTGATACGAGAACAAAGGAAATGTTCAGTGAGAAAGCCCACATTGTAAAGAAAAAGCATCGCATAACATTCGACCACCAGCGCTAGTGAGCGTTTTCCACGACGCCGAGCAACACGACGACCGATACCCAACAAGACCCACAGCGGATACCCAGCACGACGATCTAAATGTCGTCCAACCAGGAATACTACCACGCTAAGCCGCCCAACTACGCGAACACACCATCCTACAGCAATACCCTCAGCGAGCCAGATCACGACCCCGTTCTTCCTGGCGGTGCCCAATGGGATTCCATCCAATCCGGAGTAAGTTTAAAAGAACGAGCAATGCCCAATGTTAGTCTCTCATGACCCTGTCACTTCCAAACACAATCAATACTACAGGACGATCGCAGTATGATTGACCACCTTTTTCTGTTGCATTATTCTATATACAGGTTACACAACCTGTGGGTTGGGAACCGACCGACGACCAGCTCTTCCTCAGGGAATACGGCCCATCAGGCGACCATCATATGTTGCCCAACGTCGAGTTTCTGAAGCAACATTTCTTCAAGGAGGGAAAGTTGACGGAGAAGCAGGCGCTGTACATCCTCTCCAGAGCAACGGCCATCCTATCCCGTGAACCAAATCTAGTCAACATAGGGAGTCCTGTCACGAGTGAGTTTACATCCCTTCTTGGTTGTCATCAGTGCAAGTGACCGGTCGCGTGCCATGCCGCACTCATCGTAGTATGCGGGGATATCCATGGCCAATACGTGAGTCTCCCCCCTCCCCCAGTGCCACGTAGATGGACTGATCCGTGTCCTACCTGGGCTCGCCGCAGTATGACCTTATGAAACTCTTCGAGATCGGAGGGAGCTTTTCAGAAAGCTCGTATTTGTTCCTCGGTGATTACGTCGATCGCGGAAACTTTGGTATCGAAGTGCGTGTTTTTTTCGATCCTTCTTCGCCGAGTCACCAAAACATCACCTGCCATACCTTCAGTGCCTGTTATACCTCTATGCGCTCAAGATTCAACGCCCGAAAGATATTACCCTCCTTCGTGGCAATCACGAATGCCGACATTTAACGGAATATTTTACTTTCAAACGCGAATGTACGCATGTCCTCGCCAAAGGTCCAGGATTTGCCCAAGCTCAATGTGATGAATGTCTTCTTTCTTGGCGTAGGCCTCCACAAGTACTCTCAAGCCGTCTACGACGCATGCTTGGAATCTTTCAATGCACTCCCCGTCGCTGCGCTCGTCGACAGTCGCTTCTTCTGTGTTCACGGAGGCCTTTCTCCTGAGCTCATGACCCTGGACGACATCCGACGAGTGCGTTTTCGTTATGACCATCATATTCCTGTTCTGGGATCATCGACGAGCGTCTGATGGATGGATGTATCACAGCTCGACCGCTTCCAGGAGCCCGGATCTAGCGGGTTGCTGTGTGATCTGCTGTGGTCGGACCCCGTCATGAATTTCGGATACGAGCACGAGCCTTCCGCACATGGTCCTGCTTTTGCTCCGGGCACGACATTTGAACACAATGCTACGAGGGGTTGTTCGTACTTTTATACGTGAGTGTCTCACCCCTTGAGTTGGTGTCTGTATGACGAACAGTGAGGTGGTGCATTGCGAAAGATATGAGGCGGCGTGCGAGTTCCTCGAGCGGAACAGTCTGCTTGGGATTGTGCGTGGGCACGAGGCCCAGGACGCAGGGTATGTTCTTGTCGCTTCCTTTATGCCCCTCACAAGTCATCCACCCTCCAGATACCTCATGTACCGCAAAACGCCGACCAAAAAGTTTCCCTCTGTCATTACTGTCTTTAGTGCACCCAACTATCTCGATGTCTACCACAATCGTGGCGCCGTCATCAAGTACGCAAACAAGAACATCACGATCAGGCAGTTCAACGCGAGTAGTCATCCGTATTGGCTTCCGAATTTCATGGATGGGTTCACGTGGAGTTTACCGTTCGTCGGCGCGAAGAGTACGTCAATTTCTACTCTTGAAGTGTTCCACGTCCATATGTGACTCGCGACCTGGTCTGTGCGTATACCCACTAGTCACGGAGATGCTACTCGCGATCCTCGCGACGTGCAGTCCAGAAGAGCTTGAAAGCATGGAAGACGAGGACCAGGAGGACCACGCTGTCGAACTTGCAGCGATGCCGCCTTCGGAGCTCGCAGCGAGAAGACAGCAGATCAAGAACAAGATTTTGGCGGTCGGGAAGATGCAGCGGGTGTTCCAGCTTCTGAGGTGCGTTGCGAATGCGGTTTGAAGTTGCGATATTCGGTGCTTGTGCCTCTGCGTTTTCATAATGGGTTAACGGGTCCAGGGGTCAACACATTAGTTCATGGCTTGCGTGCATTGGATCTACAATCAACGAGGATTCATGATGCCTTTCACTGCTGTCAAAAACTGGATGATTATGGACTTGTTTTTACTTTCACTTCACTTTCACTCTTTAAGATCATCCCAGCCTGACCGATTGCTAACCCCCCTCGCGTATTCCTACAGAGAAGAAGCCGAGAACGCCTCCGAGTTGCTCAGCTTCCCCATCGAAGACCAGAGAGGTCCCGACATGCTTACCGCACAGGGCACACAAATCAGACACTACATTCGCAATTTTGCAGACGCGTTCGTTGCATTTCTCCCCTCGTTGTGTTCTGTTGCGGACTGATGCCCGTCGACGGTGTTTCTCCCGCATGCACCTGGCTTGGGCGTTGCTCTGTCTGCGCTGCTACGACTTCCCTTTTTACCGCGCGCCGACGCGGCATCTGAATGCACGCTCAATAGTCGTCGGTCCGATCTCGCCAACGAGCGTCTTCCAATGTTCCAGCCCACCGACGACACAGACTACCCTGTCATTCCTGCCCCAAGTATGCGTCGTCGTGGATCAAACGACCTCGAAGAGCTCGGTATGGAAATCCGCAAGCTTGGAGAGGAGGTCGATAGCGTGGATATAAATGTGGTACAACAACAA
Organism: Boletus rubroflammeus; assembly: GCA_038090375.1. Taxonomy (NCBI): domain Eukaryota; kingdom Fungi; phylum Basidiomycota; class Agaricomycetes; order Boletales; family Boletaceae; genus Boletus; species Boletus rubroflammeus. Next base: position 17,814 of record JBBPMQ010000105.1, read on the forward strand.
CAACAACAACAAAGGAGGACGGCGGAACGGGTGGTGGAGACGAGGAGAAAGGTGACTACGAGAACGACGTCGTCAAAGAGGTACGAGGCTATGTGACGAAGGGTCAAAGGGGCAGGGTGATCTAGAAAGTGATCTATGGAGATTCGGAGAAGATGGTACTGGTGTACGTGTGCTCGACAAACTGTATATGAGTGCTGGTGCTTGTTGTTCTTACAGATGTTGTTGTATCAACCGGCATGTTGTCTGTACATGGATGTTTTATTTTCTTCTCCACTTCACGTCGTATTTGGGAAAGAAAAGGGTACAGTGCCCTTCTGGAACACAATATCTTATCTGCCCGAAGAAGGCGGCACTGCCCACCTAGGGGCTGACGGACACGTGACCGCGACGTCCGGGAAGTAAGCGTCCACGAATAGACAGCGAGAACATCCAAGTTCTGCGCATCCAATGGGTCATGTTCACGGTCTTGTCCACCGGTCTGACATGACTTCAGGCCCAACCTCTATCGTCCAAAAAAACTGGCGATGACAATTGTCTGCCCGCCAGCCACCATCATGATACGGTCCGAACCGGGTGGCACATCGGCCATACCATGTGCAACGCTAGGGTCCTGGCGCATCACCTGCCAGCTGCCGGGGACGTCCCCCGACCAACTGATACCATTGCAGGCCATGGCTATCCAAATTCAGATTCAGATACACATCGTGTTCCATTGGAGCCTTGGACGTGCAATTTCACGGCGACTCGGAGCGAGATACTTAGATGGGTACCGTCACGCGTAGCAGCGTGCACACGCACCAGCTTGAATCCTGAGTAAGTACATATATGTACGTGACAAGGACGTGCTCGTGTGCTCGTCTTGGAGTTTGGGAGGGGCGTACCCTCCAGGTCTGGACCGCGTCCGTGTGCGACGGGCTCGGCATTATATCAAAACCACACGGGAGATCGCGCCGCACATTTAACCCGCCGCATCCGCGCGCGACGAGTACTTAGAACTTGAATCTCGTTTGATCGTCTCATGCCACAGCCGCCGCTGGTCAAACGTGCTTAAATGTCTCACTGTTCAGCCTGATTCAGGGCCCCGGCGTAAACCGAAATTTTGAGTCACGTCCTTAGTCGGGTAGCATAGTGTCCACTAGGTAAGTTGGTGCGCTCGGAGCACGCGCCGCTGAACCCTTGAAAGTTTCAAAGTCTGGTCCTGCCAGTGGGTCCCTGTGGCTAATCACTTCTCCTCAATGGAGCTACTATTGAATGAGAACGGGATTGATTACGTATCGTGTTGATGCATTTGGGGTGATGCGGGCGCGGACACATTGTCATTCATTCGTTCCGTCGGCTCGTCGTTGCGTACGGTCCAGACGTAGACCTACGAAATTCTAAAGTTAGGAGGCAGGAGATGGATTTGGGCTAGGCTAGGGAACAAGACGCGTCGGCGCAGACTGCGACTAAGATTTTGATTCCAGTGCTTGGTTCCAAAGCACGAGGGAAACTGCTGCATGTACAAGCGCTCCCATGCGTTATCCAGATAGGCTCAAAACGCGTTCTCGAAAGAATAATAGAAAAACAAAGAAAGGTCGTACTTTGCGCCGCCTCACCCACACCAATTGTCCGAATTAATGAATATCAATATCACCGCCTCCCGCAGAAGGCACCAGGTTCGAATCAGGCGCGGTGCGCACTTCGCACACACAACGGTACCCAAAAGAGGCGCGTCATCCATGCCGAGGAGTTTGGTAGTGCCTAGACTAGAATAGGTACAAGAGGGTACCAAGGCACCAAGCCGATGCCAATTTCATCAGCTCGCACGTCTCCATTTTGAAAATGGGACCAAAACGTGATTTACCTTCTAGGTAGTCCGCAGCCAAGAGTCTAGAACGACACGCATGGGAGTGAAGTTTTTGGGGAATGGAAATTGGGGTTGGGAAAAAATAAATAAAAGGGGGAGGATCAGCGCTGGTATATTTAAGGAATGTCGTTCGCTAGGACGTACAGTTCGAGCGCAATTTCGGGTGGGAGGCGTTCCGTGAATTCATTGACAGGGATGTCTTCTTTGGAGCCTGTGCCTTCGTAATGCGCCTTGAATGACATGTATTCACAGACTTTTTCGACAATGGGTGCACTGGGGATGTGGAAGCGAACGTCGACATGCCGAGGAGAAACCGCGCGGTTGTCGTGTAAGCGAATGCTGGAAATCACGGCGTGATGACTCACCGTTCGCTGATTGGGCAGGTGTTTGCCAGCGCTTCTTTGAAGCTACCTGTGTGATGCGCACGGCCGGGGTAATGTAGCGGTGATGTGGCGAAATGGAAGGCAAGGGTCAATATAACGCGTATTAGAAGAAAGGGTGTTTGGTATGGAAGAGAAAGTCATTTAACTGTCGAAATTAAGCATGTTCTTCAGTGTCCCACTCATCATGGCGACGCTGCGTTTGATGAGAAAGGCGTATCCATCGGAGCTGACCAGCTTGACCCAAGCATCGTTGTCCTGCTGATCGTTAGGTGGTATAAGCCAGGCTGATCCTGGACCTACGTTGGCATCGTTGCTGGACATGGCTCTCGAGTCTCGAGGAGATGCGAGTTGGAATTAGCACCCGTGTGAATATTGAATTGCAATACTTGTCGGGATTCGGAAGTGCCCGCACGGTTCTTTGCGGCAGTACTCGCTAGTTGTGCCTTGTCGCTTCGATTGACCATCGCTGAACACCTGCCGCGCACGCCACTTCGTCTAAGCCCTAGATATGGCTCTGCCAAAGGTATGGATCGCGTTCTGCGTTGCATTACGGCGAGCTGATGAGTCCGCGGGTGGCCGATCTAGCGAATCATCAAGGTAATCGTCGTCGGCATGTCGATGTCGTGTCGCCCGCACCGCTGACCTCGTGCACTTGTGATGCACATGACTAGGAAACTGAACGCCTTGTCGCAGACCCCGCTCCGGGGATTACGGCTGCACCGCACGAAGACAACCTGCGTTATTTTGATGTGACCATCCAAGGGCCTGATGGGAGTCCTTTTCAACGTGAGTGACGGTCTCTCACACGGGTGCACACGACGACTCTGACGATGTGATAGAGGGCGTGTTTAATCTAGAGTTGTTCCTCCCGGAGGAGTATCCCATGAGCCCCCCGAAAGTACGGTTCCTGACTAAGATATACCATCCGAATATCGGTGAGGGTGCATGTTCCGCGCTGCCAAGAGGGGTGGCGTGGTCTTACTTTCCGCATGCTCACATAATGCCCGACGGCGGGATTGCTTGTCTGGGGTGATTGGCGTGCTATAGATAAACTTGGGCGCATCTGTCTGGATATCCTGAAAGGTGGGCGCAGAGTGTGTATTTGAACCGCGGATAAGACGGATGACGGGGTGGTGGGCAGATAAATGGTCGCCGGCACTGCAGATCCGGACGGTGCTGCTGTCGATACAGGCGCTGCTGAGCGCACCAAACCCGGACGACCCGTTGGCGACGGATGTCGCGAAGCACTACAAGGAGAATAAGAAAGATGCACAGCGGGTGAGCCGGGAGTGGACGGAGAAATATGCGTCTTAGTGAAATGTACGGTAGTCGTAGATTTGAACACGCTGATTCGGACCCATTTCGTAACGGAGGGTCTGGTCTAGGCGAGGTCTAGAACTGACTGATCAAAAGTCCTGCACCGACATATTTACTGCGACCCTGACCAACGATGCCACCTCTCCCCTCTGCCACCTCTTTTATCTGAACACCCAGCATCGCTGGCACCGGCACAACTATCCTAATGTCCCTCATCGCTGACATTTTCCCCCTCCTCATCGGCCAGCTCATCCCCGACGGCCCACAGTCCGTCTCGCCCTCCCTCCTCAGCCTCTCCACCACCTCTCGCCATATCCGCGAGGCCTGCCTCCCCTTTCTCTTCGCACACGCCCGCTGGCCACAGAAATCAAAGGCAGACAGAGACCATGGCCTCCTTTTCTACCCCGACTCGCTCTGGCCATACATCAGGTCCGTTCCGTGCTTCATTCATTTGCTCTGCTTATCACCGTCCAAAAAGGCATTTCCGTCTCGACTGGCACGACGAGTGGACAGAGCCAGGCCGTATTCGCCACGGCTATCTCGATCGCGAGGGAATTTATTGTCCATACCACATCGAGCTCGCCGTTCACGCCATCACGCGTATGCCAAAACTCACCAAAGTCACATTGTGCACCCCTTTTCTCCCCCCTCAGGCATTCTACGAGGCACTTGGCCTGTGTCGCTCCCTCTCCTCGTTCACGCTGATCGACACCCCAATCGATCAAAGCCTCATGCAGTTCTTCCCCGCGCCAATCCGCCGCGTAAACCTCACCCCCGTCGGCCAGACCCTACGCATCGGCGACGGCCCAACCGATCCAAAATTCGCAGAGATCACCTACTTTATGCGAGACTGGAGGAGAAAATACAGAGCCCAGGCTAACCTCCGCGGTTACAGGGAAATACGCTCCTCCGCCGTCTTTTTGCGCCAGCACGCCCCTACGCTCACCCACTTGGAGCTATCAGGCGATCTAACCGTCTTCACCGGTCTCACCACGATCGACTGGCCCGCTCTCTCGACATTCATCCTCCATGGCCGAATCCCGAATACGAACCTGAATCTCGCATTCCACGTGGGCGCCCCCACTGCGGTCCAGCACAGCCCTCGTCTCTTTGACGTGTTACATAGGATGCCCGTGTTGCGCGATTTTCGGCTTCTCTTCCCTCAATCAAGGTCGCAAGAGTTTCGCTTCCTCGATCCATATGTCCTTGCCAATCCCGAAAATATCGCCAAGCTTGCTTCCTTGGACAGTTTCGCCGTTTCGAATGCCTGTGTTCTCGAGGGTGTCTTCAACTACATGACGAATCTCCGACGACTAGCCATCATGGCTCTGGTGGAGCTCCCTCGCTGGCCCATTGCGCTCTCACAACCCCAGGTCGAAAGGGTGCTCGCGGATATAGGCGCAAGCAATTGTCCCCTGAAGCATCTCCGCATCATTATCGAAGACAAACTCACGCCAGCCATATGTCGTTTCATCTCTACTCATTGTCCCCAATTAGAAGTCCTCGAGATCGAGCGGTGTGGCTACCACGATGGCAAGTCTGTGTCTTCCTGTGTACGTCCGCTCTTACTCCCTCTTGTCCTCTTTCGGTACCAATGTGCCACCCGTTTACTTCCGGGTTTTGCCAAAATGTCCTTATTTGACTGGGACGATCATTGTAACAGGATGCTGACCTTAGAAACGTTACTTTAATCTTGCATCGCACACAGCAGGAATATCTAGAAGCCCTCTCCCCCCTCTACTCCCTGCGCGACCTCCGGCTTTGCATGCAATTCCCAGAATATGATGAAATAGACGACATGGAATCGTGGCGTGTCGCACGGCAGGATTGCGCCGCCCTTTTTGCACGTGGGCTCAAGTCGCTTCGAAAAGTGGGGTTCGAATATCGCAAGCGGACGGGTACCCACAGGTATCAAGACGCGTGGCTTGATTACGCCATATGTGGACGTGAGGAAGGGGAGATGAGGCTTTGTTCCCTGCCTGCGATGTGGTATCCATTTCCAGAGGTTTGGGAACCGGAAGAGTACCGGTTTTGATAGGTAAAGGGGCTTTGCCTCATTGCGCACTCTTTTCCGCTCGCACGAGACCCTGTCCGTGCCTTGGTTTTTCTCTTGGTGTTTCCCTATGTGATCCCTCGAAGGTTTTATCTCCCATGGTTAATCATGCAACGATCATTTTTCAAGTTAGCCTCATCTCCGTCTGTATGTTCATCCATCATCCTCATCCTCATCACCACCACCACCATCATCATTATGCATCATCGCACGCGACGCAGTTACGCTCATTCATTCCTATTCGCATCTAATCATCATTCACTCATCTCATTCTTACATGGCACCGATATTCATTGGCACGACAAAAACAAAACAACGTACCTTTTTTCCGTTCATTTATACGCATTGACGGCGTAGATCTGCTTGCTTTTCTTACTTTCTTTCCTTTTTATTATATTACTCATAGGGTTTTACTGTTGATCGTTATGTGTGAGTTAGGGTATGGGGTAGCATGGTTATCGACGTTCCATAAATTCATACGTGCGTGTACGTGATCTCGTTATTTGTTGTGCTATTCCTCCCTTCTCATTTTCTCATTTACTTCCTGTGTGATTTCTGATCAGGAAAGGCGAGGTATTTTCTTTTGTTGGGGTTTTCAGAGCTGGCTACATACTTATATGTATATAGCGTCCATTTCAACGTGTTGGCGTGGATCGCTATTATGCACGCGTGTTAGGAATTTGAGGGCATCCGGACATTCCATATTCAACAATCCATAATCATTTGTTGGTGCGTCCCCCCCTTGCCTGTATGTATCACATAGAAGGAGGGGGGGAAGACAAACCCTTCCCAGGTCACCTTCTGTCACTTCATCACTCTCCGCAACCACAACGGACAGTCTCGGACACTCAGAAGCTCGGGTGCTCCCGGCAACCACCAGCATCACACACACCCAATGCCTCGCCCGGGTTGCTTCCTAGAACGTCCGGTTCGAGACTACCACGTGCACATGGGATCTATGTGCGATTCGAAAGAAGGCTATCTATTCTATTGGGGAGGGGGGCTCGTATCGAGGTGAGGATATTCGAGTGCGGTGGGTTTACATTTGGCGAGGGGTCGTGGAGTCAATGGAACCAATGAATGGGGTGGTGGGGTGATGAGGGAAAAGGTCGGCCGGTCTGGAGATCCCCCGTGACCGGTGACCGATGGACGGGGACTGCATTGGAATTGGCATTGGCGTTGGGCGTTGGGGTGTGCGTGTGTGTACGTGTGTGTATGTGTATCACATACTTCCAGCCTGAGTATGGCTATATGATCGGGATCCGAATCGAGGTGTCGTGTTCGTGTGGGAGGGAGAGAGGGGTCTCGACTCGTACGAACTGTCCAACACATTGACTTGGTTAGGGCCTGGGGATGGAACCAGTGGATATGGGGTCGCACTGCCAGTGGCACGCGTAATTGATTATCGATTCGATTCGGAGCGAATGTGCTCGCATCACTTGGGGTTTGGGTTTGGGTACGGGTTTCACGTTGATCGCATGTCTCGTGTTCTCTTGGCACTTTTTTTTTTTTTTTGCTTTTTGCTTTTTGAAGAATCCAATTGTGACACGTTCTTGCATACGTCTCGCTCGACGAAATAACTACTCCGAGTAGTACCCGCAACTTCGTTTGTTGTGATCAAAGGAACGGCTAGCAGTATTAAAAAAAGGAGAGATCAATTTGGGGTCGTTCCTGCCGCCGCACTTTTTTTTCTGCGATACTCCCGCTCATGCCAGCGTTTGACGACGCATACGCACGGTACAGCGGATCGTTGGTGGACTCGACGTCCTGCTTTTATTTCGGTCGTGGGGGTTTACCCTAGTACCAACCTTTTATGTATATAGATAGATAGATCCCAGAGGTCTGAGTCGAATACGTGCAATTTCTTGCAGGCCTGCGGACCCCAGACCCTCGGGTTTGTTTCCAATATTATGAGGACGGGCCGGGCATCAGGTTTTCTTCGTACGATTATTTGCGTATTCGTGATTGGTGCTCCGGGTTGTTTAGGAAACGAGGAAACGAACAGAACGACGGATTCGTTGTAGACGAAAGAAGGGGATGCCATGAGTGCGCCGAGTGCTCGGGTTATGGACAGTAGTAGATCATCACGAGAGAAACGTCTTGGGGGTAAGAGCGACGGGAAATGTCATTTGTCGCGTGATTTTAGATCCGTGCGATGCTGATACGCAGTCTATATCGATTGGGAAGAAGAAGAAAGTGATGGGGAAAGAAGAATGCCTTGGGAGCGTACAAAAATGCTACGAGACCCGGGGGTCCCCGCCTGTGCAAGTGTACAGAATGTGAGTAAATTTCCTCAATTAAACGTACTTTATTCCGAGTGCGAAACGGGGGTGCTTCGATCAAAAGATGGCGTTTCAGTCATTTACGTGCATGAAACCACTCGGCTTATGGACGTGATGAGTCTTACCGCAAACGTTTTAGCCTTGAAACGTCATAGTGTCGGGGGGAGAAATACCGCCGCCCATCAAAAGAGTCAAGCCATAAAAGAGGAATGTTTTAAAATTGAACAACAAAAACAATTAGCCCACCGCGAGGGTCGAACTCGCAGCCTTCAGATCGCCTAGTTTCTTTAAGAGTCTGACGCTCTATCCGATTGAGCTAGGCAGGCGGTGAATACATGGTATCCTTGAACGAGTGTGATGATGGCAAAAACTCTTCGCGCGAATCCCGAGTTACTTGTGTTAGATCGACGGGCCTAGTAGGCCCAAGATTGTGTCCGCGGATTGCAGGGGAACTGGGTGAATTGATTTCCCCCTCGGATTACTTCCTTCAAGGTTGTACGGCATCTACACGATTGCAAAGTGCTGACACGCCGCGTCTGACCTGAGTGGCAGTATCTTGCATACGGGGCCTCATAATCAGATACGTGGCCCAGGGCCAGCCAGAGCATTGCCTATGCATTCGAAGTCCCTCTAAAATAATGATGGGATCAATTCTGTAGGCTATGCCACGGCTTTGTCCTCGGAGAAGCAGAGTCAGGCACCACATTCCTCAAACTTGAAACTCGTGACGGGAATTAAAGGGTACACTGGCCTGGAACGCGCGCGCAAACCAGCCTACACTGTCAGTCTCAGCCTGGCCCTACAGCATAGACGTGGGTCATCGATGACACCTACCCTTCGAACTGACTTTACTGCACGATAGGAGCGTTGCCGTCCGCAGCTGCATGCGCCATCCCTGAAATTCCCCCCCAATCGTCTCCATGTTTTTATTGAGAACGCCTGTGACCGGTGATTTCCTCTCTCTCTCTCAAGTTCAACGACATAGTACGTAGCTCATCTGTACCCCACACAGCATACCCACCTACTTCAACGACCTCCGAGTCAGTGTCGACTGAATTGCACTCGGGCCGAAAACGAAGGGCGCCGTCACCTAAACGAGACCACGGACCTCGGACATAACGCTTCCTTGCGTTACCAACAACACAACCAAAAGCAGGATTTTGAGCGGTCTACTAGTACTATGCGGACACTCACAGTCTGCGTTGGAAATCTGTCACCCTTCCCGGGCTGCCGTCCTATCTAACCTGGCTAGACAGAATTGCAACTTTACTCAACCTGGTTGTCATTTTGCTCGCGAGCATTTGACCATCCCGATCATGACATCTGACTGACCGACCTTGGCTGTTCCTTCAGTATCCTTTTCAATGCCTAGGTGACCTTCGCGGCCTTGCGCAATCCGGAGGATGTGTTCCGACGTATACCGCTTGGCGGCATCTCATCTGGCGCATTTCTCCAGAACGATCTCGGCGCATCCTGCCCACGTTGTGGCCTTGATCAAGAATTTCAAAAACTGGAGGATATCGTTTAGCTGACTCGGGATCATGTTCACCCCTCTATGCCCGTTTGCCAACCTTGAAGTGCCCATCAAGATTCAAATAAATATAAACAATCTCCGTGCGGGGAGACTCGAGACTTCATCCCAATAGGGCTGGCCGCCTTAACAAACTTGGAAACGCCTCGAATCACCGTTCGCCGTTTAAACCGCTCTGGTGACCCCTCCGTAATCAATTTTAGCATTGGGGTTACTCTTCCGCTGCCACCGATGACGGCGATCTCGTCATGACAAGTACTTTGTCTCGGATATCTTGGCGTCTCTATTCATCTCAAGTTGTTTTTGACCATTCCTGTGACCTTCGTGGCGTTGACTAGTATGTACCTGTTTTGTTCAGTTTTATGCATTGTAGCAACGAATTTTGTGCGCTCACACTTTAGGAAATGCTTCCCTTTCTGAAGCTTGTTCCGTTGTTCATACAGCAAGTCGTTGGACAATCCAAGGCATGCGCAGGAAAGCTGTTTATATTCCGTTTATAAATACACGTACAGACCTACTGATCCGGGAACAAGAAGTAAGTACTGGTACACGTGCCATCGACACCAATTCAAATATCGAGAAATGGGCCGGGGCTCGACCAACATAGCAAGTGAGAAATACAATTTCAACATAGCTTGGCTCGCCGAATCAAGTTCGAAAGATCGTGCAAATAATCGAGCAAGAGCGACGTGGCATCTCCTTTGCACTTTGCGTTCCAGGTCGATTCGGTAGGTGCTAAGCCCATAGGAAATGAGCATAATCACCGCGTGACGTGGCTGATAACTTGAAGTGACTACAAACCAGGCCTTTCAGCACGCAAGTACACAGACCCTATTGATCGGCTGGAGTCGATAAGAATTCCTTGTGGATTGAGATGAACTTACATTGTCGCACTTCTGCTTGAAGACAGTCAGTGCACAGACAAGAAACTGGTTGTCGAGTGTCGAGAAGGCTCGAAACCCACCGATGGGCCATGCCTTCTAATGTTCCGTAACATAACCGACGTCCTTTGAGGATTCGGTCATGTATGATCCTCATATCGGCATAGGCAGGATTGAGCTGTCCACAATGTTTGAATGCTTCACAACCGTCACCAAAAGGTGTATGACGTTCCATCCATCAAGGTTTGCTTCCGCTAACTGTGCTGCACATTCTACATTGAGAAGCTAAAGGAGAAATGGTCTCGGTGGTCTCTTCAGTCATGTCGATTCACTGATAGGGGAATGGGAATGAACGTTGTCGAAGTTACAATCCACGCCATAGCCTAGTACATCAATGACGATAGGGCGTCGGCCAGTGGTAGCTAGGGGATTCCAGATCAAGTTTGCCTGAAAAGACAGATGTGACGCTGTAGGGTGCACGCTGGGTCAACGTTGCCATTAGAGACTTTAATGAGCCGGGAGAAGCACGCTCCTTCCTAGCATCTGCCAGTGGTAGTACTTGATCGTACAAAAATCTATTAGGATTTTTGTACGATCAAGTACTACCATATGCTACTGGACGGGCCCCCTGCCCTCGAGACGACCGCTGGGAAGGAGCGCGAGGGAGAAGATGCCTCGTGTAGTCCTGCATAACTCGAAGAATGTACATGCTGTGCCTTGACGTCGTGTAAGTGAGGAGGTAGACAGTGCGAGCTGTATATGCCAATGGGATTCGACGTTCGTGCACAGGAACCAACAGCATTTCGCTCGCTGTGGCCGAGTATTAAAGTTGTTGGCAGGCTGAGTGAGGCATGTCAGAGACGCTTGTCATTTGGGATTTTTTTTTCAGTTCTTGCTACTTCACCTTGTACCACCACCAGCACGGTCATCACCAAAATGTTGTCGACCCGTGCTGTACTGCTGCCTTCTCGATTGACCGTGGCTACGAAAGCTGCTATCGTCGCTGGTCGCCGCCAAGCCGCGCTCACCGCCTTGCGTGGTAGAGACTCGGTTAGGTTCATCCAGTCTATTGCCCAGACCGATAGAGTCCGTTCTCTTCAGCTACGCAATCACCGGCGTGTTGACATATATGTAGGATACCATCACCCGCCTCCTCTACTCTCTCGGTACGAAACGTGAAGTCGAACGTCACCTTCGCATCTTCTCGTCCTCCTCGCACTCATCCCAACCCGCAAAATTTGCTGTCATCAAAATCGGTGGTGCAGTCCTCGATGACCTCGAGGAACTTGCTCTCAGCCTTAGCTTCCTCTACCGGTTGGGCCTCTACCCCGTTGTCCTCCATGGTGCTGGCCCACAGATGAACGACATCCTCGAGGGCGAGGGCGTTAAGCCGGAGTATATCGATGGTATTCGTGTGACCGGTACGTTCCTTTCTTAAATATCGGATCCGATCCAACATGCCAATGTGCCTTCTTGGCTCGCGCTTCGTAGACGCAAAGACCCTTCAAATCGCTCGTCGTGTCTTCCTCGAAGAAAACTTGAAACTGGTTGGCGCGCTCGAGAAGCTCGGTACGCGTGCCCGACCTATCACCTCTGGTGTCTTCACTGCTACCGCTCTCGATTCCCACAAGTACGGTTTGGTCGGCAAGATTACTCGAGTCGACAAACGGCCCATTGAAGCCTCGATCCGTGCTGGTGCATTGCCAATCTTGTGCAGTCTCGCCGAGAGCAACGACGGGCAAATTCTGAACGTCAACGCAGACGTTGCCGCAGGAGAACTCGCCAAAGAGCTCGAACCCATGAAGATCGTGTTCATCAACGAAAAAGGTGGTCTGTTCCATGGCGTTACAGGAGAGAAGCTAGATGTGATCAACCTAGATGAGGTGTGTCTGGTCTCGGAATTTCTTCGGAATACTCTAACCACAGTCGACGAGCAGGAATACGACCAGCTCTTGAAGGAACCTTGGGTCAAGTACGGTACAAAGCTCAAGTTGCGAGAGTTCAAAGAACTGTTAGATGTCCTTCCCCGCTCCTCCTCTGTTGCAGTCATCTCCACTGCTAGTCTTCAACGAGAACTCTTCACTGATTCTGGTGCTGGTACACTCATTCGCCGAGGATACAAGCTCCTCAAACACCAAACCTTGGAAAGCATCGGGAAAGACCGACTTCGCCAGGTTATTTCTGAGCGCGACGAGGGTATCCGCTCAGGCAAAGAGAGTGTCGCAGGGGTCCTCTCCTCTCTCGAGAATGCCAAACCAGGAGAGTGGTCGATCTACGCTGACGAACCTCTCGATGCCGTTGCTATCGTGTCCCACCCTGAAGGTCAGATCCCAGTGTTAACAAAACTTCTTACCTCCCGCGCTGGGGTCCTCAACGCCGTCCTCGACAACGTGTGGAATGCGTTGAAGAAGGATCACACAAGGCTCGTATGGACAGCGTCCATTTCTTCCCCTACCGTTCCTTCCCCTTCGTCTGTTCATCAACCTGCTCAGGGTGAAGAAATGATGGATCGTTCCTGGCATTTCGATCGTGCGGAGGGATCCTTCACGCGCTCTGGCCGTTCCTTGTTCTGGTATGGCATCAGCGACGTGAGTGAAGTGGAAAAGGTCGTCAAGAGCCTTGAGCAGAGCGGACGAGTAGGGAGATCGTACCTCCCCGTCGGTCTTGCGAAAGCGCAAGTCGGCGGGAGCAGGGGCTTCACTACGCTGGCTCGTCGACCTGGGGTTCCTAACGGTAGTCGAGGATATGCCACTCATGCACCTGCGCCTTCCACGGAGCCAAAATGTGTTGCCCTCATCGGAGCACGGGGATACACTGGACAGGCGTTGACCTCCCTGTTGAACACACATCCATACCTCTCCCTCACACATGTCTCTTCTCGTGTCCTCGAAGGACACCCACTGGAGGGGTACACCAAGTCCCCGATCACACACACAAATCTCTCGGTCGAGAATGTCGAACGGATGGAGAAGCAAGGCGAGGTCGATGCATGGGTAATGGCGCTTCCAAATGGGGTGTGCAAACCCTTCGTGGACGCTATCGAGAAGGGCTCGAAGGAGAGGCATGGAGAAGGTAGTGTGGTAGTGGACTTGAGTGCGGATTATAGGTTCGAGGATGGTTGGACATACGCATTGCCTGGTGAGGGGTCGTTTTCTTCTCCTGCTTTGTAAAGAGTGGTCTGGGAATCTGTAATAACAAATTTCTTTTCTCATCTTCAACTCGTGGTATCACCCGATTAGAGCTGTATGGACGCGCCGATATTCGCGCTTCCAAGCGGATCTCAAACCCAGGCTGCTATGCCACCTCGACACAATTCCTCATTGCACCTCTCCTCCCATACCTCGCCCCGCCCGCTTGGCCCACCGTGTTTGGTGTCTCAGGCTACAGTGGTGGCGGGACGATCACTCAACCAAGCGAAGCCGGAGTTCGCCCAGTGACGTTGCCCAAAGTAACGCCCGAGAGTCTCGGAGGTGGTGTCCGCCCATACTCGCTCACGGACCATATCCACGAACGCGAGGCGGGATGGCACCTCTCTAAACTTCTCCCCGTTCCCACCGACGCCCCTTTTGCATCTGCATCTGCCCCACGCATGCAACTCGCCTTCATCCCGACCGTCGGCCCCTTCTTCAGCGGCATCCTCAGCACGCTCTCTTTCCCACTGTCCACGTCGAAGCTCAGCGCGAGCGACATTGCCTCGCTCTACGCGTCGTACTACACCGGCGAGCGCCTCGTACGCACCCAAAAGGGCGTGCCGGCACTCGGAGACGTGCAAGGGAAGCACGGGTGGGTCGTCGGTGGGGTACAGGTACACAGCGGACTGGAGCGCGTGGTCGTCGTCGGGGGATTGGACAATTTGTTGAAGGGGGCGGCGACGCAGTGTTTGCAGGTGCGTTCCTCTCTCTCACTCGTACACTTTTTTTTTGTCTGATGATGCTGTTGGGACAGAACTTGAACTTGGCGCTTGGGTATGACGAGTATGCGGGTATTCCAGTGGAAGGGGAGGGGGCTTAGACGTCTGGATCGGATGATCTGTGTGTCTGCTCAAAGTGATTGGTTGGAGGACTTTTTCACGCGATGAAATTGTACGCTGCATGTCAATCATGTACATATGTACAGTATATATACACACACACATGTGTGTAGCCTTGTTGTTCTTTCAAGCGAATCCGTATCTAGTTGATGTTATTACAGTCGACTCCCAACATAACGCATACCTCTAGGCTCTTTAAACCCATACTCCCTCATAACGCATAGGATCTTCGATTTCCCAAGTTGGTATGCGGGGATTTCGTACTTTATAACACATATACTCTCCCATATCACATACTAACCCATAGTAATTTTTTTCATGCTGCACTCGTGTTGCGGAACCTTGTCAACGATTTGGATGATCCATTTTCATTTTCTCGTAAGTTAGAATTCATGTTTGTGCTCATTCGGACCAAGAACATGAGTCGTCGCTCGAGATGCAGAACATCATGAAGGACAAATGGTGGTGAGGAACACGTAAAGTAGTAAGGAATTTTACTCGTAAATAGTCTCATATCTATCATCATAGAATAAGACTACATTTCTGCTCGTTTTGAATCTACAATGGTCGCAAAAAGTTACCAAATTCCTCTCGGCAAGCCGATCCCGAAAACACATACTCCCTCATAACACATACTTTTGGGCATGTCCCGACAGGTATGCGTTATGTGGGAGTCGAGTGTACTTAGTTTGTATCAGCTTCAGGGCGTATCGACCATCGAGGAAGGTTGGTGACTGGAGATCCCAGCCGAGGACGTTGAGTGAAAGCCGCCACTCAGACTCCACTGCCCAAGGATGATACTTGTGAATTGAGCGCCATCGCTTTGTTGTCTCAGGATGCCATCCATATCGACATCCTGCCGCTGACACAACCGATAGATGAGTGTCACGACGACGAGGAGGTTACAGATGATGAGTGCGAGTGCCGTCTTGGTGAAAACCAGAATGAAACACCCCTCAAAAACTTTGAATCGAGCAGCTCTCACCTTGACATGGCCAAGAATAAGAGAGATCGCGGTGTAGGGTCGAAAGAGAAAGACGGAGTGTGTGATCGAGATGATGGTGATGCAGATCGAGGAAGCAAACGAAGAGACCAGCAATATGCGTTGGCTGCGTTCCATCTTGACGCCTCTCAAGAAGCAGAGAGGTAGTATGAGGAGAAGGGTATCAGAAATAACGTCCGCTGAGGAATATCGTGGGTATACTGTATACTCGAGAGAATCGGGTACGGTGGGACTCACTGACAAGCTGAGACGTCACAACATTTTGTCCCAAATAACAGGTATGAGTGGCACAATCGTACAGTTTCTCGACAAGTGTCATAACCCACATCATACCAAATGCAACCGCGGTTGCGTAGGCAGAGCGCTTAAAGCGAACGTGATGATTTGTGATTCTCATGATTGAGGTGATCATACTCATGCGGGCGGCCCTATGCCGCGATCAACCTAAGAGTGTAGGGAATGGCGACGTGGAGGGAAACTAACCATAGACCAGAGGTGAGAGAGATAGCTTCCGTCCAGAGGACCGCGGTAATGACTGTGTTGAAGAGAGGTGCTGGTTAATAGCGAGACGAAATGGTGGAACTTCGAACAAACGCACGATTATGTGACATCCATATGCAAACGAGACAACCAATGTCAAGAAGAAGGGCAATCATGGCCCAACCATCTTCCCACCCAAAGCGGGAGCTGTACCAGCGATAGGATGACCTAAATACGCTGGTGATGATAGCGAGGGTGTGAAGCATAGTCACGACAACTGGGGTGTGTAAACGGTTTGTGAAGCGAACGATTAGCAAAGTATTGTGACTAACTTTTCTGATCCAGCGTCCAAGGATGTGTTGTCATGGCTTTATACCGATAGCGGGGATGATGTGATGTAGTATAGAATGGCTTGTCGGTGACTGCGGTGAGAGATGAATCGAAGGATGAACAGCATTGCTTGGACTCCGGTTCTGGAGAGGACTAATATAATTACACCGCCAGGGGTGTATCTATACGTTGCATAATCGCTGCCGTACCATCATGGCTGGACCTACTGCCTCGGCCCTCTAAGTTGTAGTGCAGATAGGCCCATCGTATGGGCCATGACAACAACGCCTACTTGACGAACCTGAAAAGGGGTGATTTCATGGAAATGACCGCGTTTGGCATTTACACGTAAATCGCGGTCTTGCATGATCATAAACCTCCCGCGAACCGTGCGAGAACAGGGACGACTGTGTATTTAAATGGTTGCATTCAATAGAGTCCCGTTGACTTTCATACAGTTGATATGATCTCTGCTCAGCTTATCGTCAGGGTGTGCGGGGGTATAGCACGATTGGGGGGGCATTCCTGCAACCTTGGGTACCCACATCTGCAAAGCTGTCGAGTAACGTTATCCGCTTCACGACCGTTGAGCAACTCAAAACCAGGTTAGCCGAGAGTCAGCCGAGGTTTTGGGAGCCCAAAAGGCTCGGCTAACCCGGTTTTGTTTTGCAGATGCAGATGGACATCGGTCCACAATGTGGATTAGCTGCTAACATCTGAAAAATGAAATAATATCGTAACACGTCCGAGTCACCCTACAGCGCACCTTCCACTGCCAGCAAGTGACCAGTCTGAGTGGACAAGGGCAGATCCTATCATTCTGATATGTATCCTGGTGTGTGTTTATGTCGCCGGTCAGGATTGATGCCGCGGTCACGTACCTTGGCGGTCATATAACAGAATCGCCAGCATCTGCAGTATCTCAGGTTCAGGGGGGAAGTAATAATTCCTGAGTGCAGATAGGCTCACCATGTAGAAGATATGATGGTAGTGCCGGGAGATTTCGACGAAGAAGAAATGTAGAAACAGCACAACGTAGAATGGCAAATGAACGAGTCTGGATATTCTTTAATTTTCACGGGCTCATCGCCGTTGTCTCAATGTGGGCCGTAATGGTAACAGCCAGGTCATCTAGCCGCACCAACACTGATCTGAGTCCACAGCGGCGCTGGGACTTTATCGTTGACCATGGTACAGGATGGATGATGCGTGCAGCTGGAGCAAGCAACCGAGTTCGAGTTGTTTCCCACAGAAATTGGATGCGGAAGCGGCCCGAATTACCCAGCCAGTTCACACTGCTGCTTCACTCAAGAAACCCAACGTTCGCCCTTCAATCGAGCATTTGGGAATCAGCACGACAGAAACAAAAGCCTTCAGATAAAGATAGCCACGAATCACAGGACGCACAGGACATGATCAGAAAGTGATGTGCTATGACATTTGACCTGAGGCAGTTCTCCAGGGTGAGGTTTGTCTTGTTTTATTTCGCACCTGCGCATTTGCGTGCACTGGCTGTTTGGTCATCTGCCCTGTCCACATCAAGGCTGCTTTTTCTAGGATTCCGCCAATCGTGTCCTCATGCCCAAAGTCCAGTTGGCAGCATGTTCCTTACACACATCAAGCCCTCTCACACTGCCGTGGCTATAGCGGCCACATCATATTTCTGCGACAGGCTTGAGAACATCCACGGTGTCATACTTGACATGGTACGCATCAGATGGGCCATCCTACACATGATATATAATCTCCGCTTTCAACCCTCTAATGGGGGATCATGTGCTAGTGAAGGGAAAATAATACTTCTAGTAGCTTAGGATGGCGGGTTTTGAAAATCACTGACGCGATCCTTGATAGGTACATCACAATCAACGCAAAGCGTGACCACAAAGGCATGCGGACTCCGATCCCATCCTGGTGGTTCGTAGAGCCTGTCTGCCTCCCAACAGCTTCCTCGAATAACACAGTATCAGCCCTAGAATATCCTGACAGAAAGTCAGATAGCCTTCCTGAGCCACCCACTTCCCGAGATGTATGTGCAAGTAGTCTACCATCCCCATTATAGATTCATATTCGGCACGTTCCCTCCAGTTTTTTCTCTAGTACATAAACACTATCTAACAACAGCATCTAGCACCTCGGCGGGGCGGAACAAAGCTATTATCTCCGTCTTGGTCGCGAGATAAGGATTTTGTGTTTAAAATATAAATTCGTGAATTATTCTCCGATGATTTGGGAACTAGTTTGTAACAGCCTAGGCCCAGGTAGATCAAAGGATGGAGCATTCCCATCTACACGGCTTGCACACTTGGACCGACTTTCCCGTGAAATCTGAACAGACAATATGTTTTGGTCTCGTAAGTTTTACGAATTTCACTCATGTGTTGGCGATTAGGCCACTCAGCTGTATGGCTAGGGTTACATGACCTCGCACTATAACGCGTTTCCTCGCGTGCTGGCCAAAGGGTGTCCTTCTCATATACCCTACACCCCACACTGGCGCGTTAGGTCTCAGCGCCCATGTAAGGCACGCGTGATCCGAACTGGGGTTTAGCACCGGGCCCGGATACAAGGATCAATGTTTTTATCCCCGAAAGAACGTTGCCATGGCTCTTGGTACAAGCCTGTCCAACCGGATTTTTCTGTGCTTGCGGTGTTCCGATTCTCCTTCATGTCGATTCCCAAAACCGAGTCCCGTCCACAACGGGTGAATCTTTGTCCCCAGCACACAGCCCACCTTGCAGGTACAAGGAACGAGAAGGCAGCCGATGTTTACAGATTGCGATTGAACCATGTGCTAAGAACATACCAGGTTATTACTCGGTCCGATGGCGTCAACAAATGGAATGAACCGCATGGGCCCGCAGATCATTCCAGCGTTGTCCTCGGAGTCCTCGTCTATCCACGACAAGCACTTGTAGCAGGATTAGCGTCAGTGCACTCATGATCGAGGTATATAAACCCCTGAGCTCATCTCGAATACATCAACCACTCCAGTAACCGAGTTCTTACAACCGCTTCGCTCTTCTTACTACGATGCGTTTCTTCGCGATTGCCTCTGTCCTCTTCACCGCTGCTGTCAGTGTATTCGCCAGCCCAGTCGTCGAACGCCAGACCCCCCAGTCTGCTGCTGTCATCCTGACCGACCTCAGTAACACCGTTACGCCTCTTGCCCACCAACTGCGTGTGTAGCGCACACGCTCTCATTTTTATGTGCTTGCTAACGATGATGCAGTCTATGCCACCGCTCAGAACGCGACACAGGCAACTCTGACGCCCATCATCGGTGATATTGGCACGGCTGTGACTGGTGCTGTCAGTAACTTGAACCTGCTTGTTGGGCAGCCCACCAACGTGATCTTGGCCTCTGTCGATGGTACAACTGTTCTGGCGGCATCTGACATCGCCGCTCTTCTGTCCGTCGTTGTCAACGTGCGTCTCCAATAACTCAACTACCGTGTGGCCGTTTAAGAACTCATTTGACTTCCATGCAATAGCTCGTCTTCACAGCCCTTAGTGCAGTCCTCCTCGTAGTCGACATCACAATCTACTCTATCGTCTACTCTTTGGCATCTGCACTCGGGCAAGTATTACTTAATACTGCGGTACGAAAAACTCTGACAGCCTTGTGATCCACCAGGCAAATCGTCTTCAGCTTGTTGTCCATCGTGCTTTCCTTGGTCGTTGGACTCCTCGCCCCTCTTCTCATCTTGCTCGCGCCTGTTTTCTCCATCATCAGCAGCCTGGGTCTCACCACCCTCCTCAGCTCGCTTCTCGGCGGCTTGCTGTAACTGTAGCACCACTCTGTCCGCATTCCGGCTCGTGCACGTTGAGTCGGGTATAGTAGATCAACGTTCAACAGTGGAAATCCTCTGTAAAGATATGATTCGCCGTTCTTCAATTTTTTTTGGTTACAGATTCGGTTTTGGTCGTTAAATAGCGTTTTTGTCCCGTATCGTCAGAATATAATATTGTTCTGAGTTCGAACTGGCGAGGGCCATTGTGTCCTGCATTCTAACCCCTCTTGAGAGTCTTTGCGCTCTAGGCCGCTAATAGTCATTCTTTTTATTTGACCTGAGCGAACTTGAAGTTGCCGGAAATGACAAAGGACCCCCCGAGTGGAGCAGGCTGTGGGGCCCTGCGAGCAACAGAAACCAAGCTCTTGCTCTGAATTACATGAAAAATTGGATTCATATGAGGTTCGCGGGAAATGCGCACGGCATACGTCATAACAAGCTGACGCGCATTTGGAAATGAAACTTAGATCAGGCCGCCGACGCCTTCAAGTTATAGGATAAATCGCTAGCGTAAATAAGATGACCCCTCTGCATCCAGCAAGACTCGACTGTTTTCGCTGTTGATTATGAATGATAGGTGCTTCTAAATCTAAATACCTAGAATACATGAATAATATCATGGCAAAATTCAAGCCGGATGCTAACTACATAGCAGAGGCGTGCTCCGAGGGAGTTGGTATTGGGAGGTCCTCCGCATATCCTGTAAGAGACTCAAACAGATAAATCACGCCAAAAATCAGGAAGAGCGTAGCTCCTCCGAGTGTGACTGGCAGAAATGTGAGAATGAAACAGCGGAATATGGTATTCGAATGCGAACCATGTTTGACCGATACTTTGGTCGACACATACCGACCGGCCGTGACAGCAAGACCCGTGCAGGCCGTGTGACCAATGACCGTTCCCAATGTCACGAGATAGACGTTCTTTAGAAAGAAAGGACCGTGTGAGTCTACCTATCCCAAGGGCCTGGGGTACACCCACGTGCGTTGCGCCAAGCGCGATAGTTGCAAACTGACTCCTATCGCCCCATTCTCCCAGGAACGTGAGGAGAAATGACTGGACGAAAACAGGCCCCAAGACGAAATTGCAAAAGTTGCGGGCCCCATCAGCAATGTTGGATTTTGTCGCCTTTCGAGGGTTTGCTGAGGCACGCGCTTCGCCTTCTTCGAGACGCTCCAAGGGTATGGAGTCGCCATTTGATCCCGTAGTTACCATTTCTGCAGCATCGGTCTCGATCTCCTCTGCCGCTTCTCGCATTTCCTCCTCCATTTTTTCGCCCCCACTCTGCATCTCTCGCGCTTCCATCATCATCTTGGCTCCAAACACCAAAAAAAGCACACCCGCGGCGATGTGAATCCATTTCTTGGGGACGAGTTTGGGGAGAAGATGGCCCATCTCGGCAGAGAGCAAAGACATCAATAACAGGGAGCTGAAAGCACCTGCAAACACCACGAGGCGAGGATGGCGCATCGCCAGAATGGCCGCGATGAGAAACGTTTTGTCGCCTATTTCTGAGAATATGATCATGACGAATGAGCGTAGGAGTATGTTGGATAGTGAGTTGGTGCCATCGTCAACCGTGGACATTGTGTCCTGGGTGCAAACCTCGTCGAAAAGGCGTAACAAAAAATGGCGCACAGACAGACCTGTTGCGAACTGCTTCAGCCAGGGTGGTTGACGATGCCGAAAATTGAAAGGTTGTTGAACGCTTCGTCAACGTCCAAAAGCAAATGACCCGCGGTCCGGCGAATGTATATGACTTACACACGTGACCCGTAATAGTACGTACAGTACTCGACTTTGTAATAGTTTGTCTTCGAGGCTTATCCAATACCACCTTGCTTGACAAGGTACACAACTTACACCTATAGGTCTCCTTCCCATCCCATTCGCCATGTCAAGCACCAATGTGTGGAGAGGAAGCCGGATTGGGGGATCTTCCAATCGGGACGCTTTCTCAAACGCAATGCAGGCTTTCTGGGGGTCGCCGTCAAGACAACACCCGATTGGAGAAGCACGCGCGTTTTAGATACCGACAGTTCAGGATCTGTGTACGCAGGATGGGGAGGGGCTACATTGCCGTTTGCCGCCAAAGTCTCTGTGCGGAATGGTCCGGGTTCGACGAGGGTAACCTATTTGCATTCAGCTTCTGTTTATAAGCATGAAGGCAGTCAGTCTTACCTTGATGTTCCAGGCAGGGTCTAACTCGTCTGCAAGTGCTTCGGTCAATGCCTCAAGAACGAATTTCCTGATGACGTTTGAGCCTAGAAGGTAAGACAATGAAAGAAGGAGCTTACATTACACTGTATGCCCGTAACACGGGAGACTCAGGATGCCCAATCCAGACGACACTTGAAGGAGCTTGCCACCTCGAGGCTGGTTAACATCTCTGAAGAATCGCACCGCCTCTCGGCTGACTTGCGCAGCCCCACAGAAGTTGATTTCAAACATTTCTCGTGCATGCTCATCATTGACGGACTCCACCTCCCCGTTGAGCATCTTCCCTGCGTTGTTGAAGACGACGTCGACACGACCAAATGCTTCCTGAGCTTTGGCAAACGTTGCGGGGATTTCGGCGTGATGAGTGACGTCCAATTTGACGACGACGAGACAGGTGGGCAGATATTGCCCAATGAGATCATATAGCGCCTCGGGCTTGCGGAGAGTGGCGACGACTCTATCCCCTTGTTTCAAGAGATACTCGGTCATGAGGCGACCGAAGCCAGATGAAGCACCTGTGACTGAATTTGAGCCCTACACACTATAGAATCTAGATAGTGTGTAAGACTCAGTTTGATTATAAATCTCGACGAGCGGATCACTAAAATACAAATAGAGACGACGAAAATCAAGAAAATTGAGGCGCAGAAACATGCCCGTTGTATCTAGGGAGGGGAGGGAATGAATGAACAGAAGAACACACCTAGCGAGATGACGGGAGCAGGTCAGCAGGGGCCCTTGAACCGTCATCCCGCTAGATAAGAAGAAAAAGGAGGATGACCGAGATGAATCAGATGATATCCCTTCAGCTGATTGATGTGAGGACAGTGTGTGGATATTGACGGAGACAGCCCACGCAAGTCATGGTACTGCCATGGTGCCAATCCGAGACTCCTGGGATGATGGATTACAATCGCGTTTCAGCTTGATTAGTGATCCACGGAACCGTGAATCCCTCGCCAGGCCTCCTGGGGTCACTGAACGACATCGCGCATCGACTGACCCTGGATTCAGCAGATAATTAACCAATCAAAAGTCTATGTTGGTCGTGAAAGTTTGCCCGTTCATTATAAGGACGATCAACCAAGCTGGCGGCTTTGCAGCTTTTTCTCTATAAAAAAAAAACACCCTTGATTGACTCCAACTCGCAAAAACGGAGCGCGATTGGTATTCCTGACTCTGAGCGAAAATTTAACTGCCACTAAAGTGTTCGCCGCGGTCACTGAAACATGAGAAGCGTGATTCTGGCCACCAGTCATCATCACATATATCCTTGTCCTCTTCCCGGGGGGAACTGTACTTGCCAGTCAAGCTTTCAAGTTTCAGGGACCGCGAGGTCATGAACTTTTGGTGGACGAGTGCACCCCAGTCGTGCCGCGACTCGTGCGCTTGTCGATTGGATCTCGACGAGAATCTCGATCTTCTGAATAGCCTTAGAGGGAATCGGGTCCGTAAAGGACGGATGTTCGATGTTCGCCGGCACCGACCTTGGTCCGGGAGGTTTCGAAGTTCTATTCAAATCGGTGAGAACGGCCAACCACCACACGAGCTTGTTCACTTGCATCCAGAATACCTATCGTCAAGTACTTGTATACAGTCGATATGCTCATACTTGCAATGCATATCACCAAAATGTAGTTGTCTCTGCCGAGAACGCTAATGCATTCGTCAGGTATGAGATTTTCCTATTGTATGATATCGATCGAAGTCTAGCGCAAAGATTTGTGCCGTAACTCCGCGAGGTAGGAACACTAATCCCGATGTTCGAAGGCGAAGTGGCTTTCCTAGTGATGCAGTCGATGATCCCTTGGCACACCGTGCTCATGTCAATAGGAGGAGGAAGGCTTTTGAAAACACCCGCAGACCAAAATGGACTTCGAGACGGTTTCAAACATGGTAACGGCCTTTCTCAGGTGAGACTCAACTGTACATGACACGGGGATGTGCACGGTGGTAAACCAAGAAACACTTTTTTCTAGGACCAGAACGAATTGCAGAGAAGGCTCCGATGACCACGACCACGACGACCAATCAAGTTGAATAGCCAACCTTGAATGCTAGTGGGGAAGAAAACATGTAGCGTAGAACGGCGGCATTCATCCCCGGCCCTTGGAAGCAGCAAGTCTCCTCGAAGACTCGGCACCACCCCTACTCATTGCTTTCATCGAAGTTCTATTCAATATTTTGCTGAGCGAAGTCTCCGGCAGAAGGAGCACTACAAGTATAGGGTCATCGGACCAGTCTCGTAGTATTTCTCTAGAAAGCATTTTCCCATCCTCTTGTGAAGAGGAAGGAGAAGGAGAGGATCTTCCGATCGAGATGCCTTACTCAAACGCGACGCGAGCTTTTAACAATCGTGCGCCATATTTAAATCCCGGGAAGTCAGGATCTGTACGCCGGGTGCGCACGCGCGCAGGGGATGAACATCATTGCTGAAGCGCTGATCGATGTCTCGATCTCCGTGCGGAACGGTCCAGGTTCGAAGAGGGTAATCTGTTTGCATCGCATGGGTGTCTATCGGGCGACATAGTGAATACAACAGATCAGCCTTACCTTGATATCTCAAGCTGGATCCAACTCATCCGCAAGCGCTTCAGTCAATCCCTTGAGGGAGGGAATTCCTATCATCGAGAATACATACACGAAAATGTCGGAAAAAGAATCGTGCTGACCAGGGCCCTTTATCAACTCTGAGGTGACTTTTCGTGGCTTGGCGAGCGCATTTTATGGTGCCGATCCAAGTCACTTGGGATGGTGAATTACAAGTTGCCTGCTTGTCTGCACTGAAGTTAGTGACCCGTATTCCCACGATGAGGTTGGGCCAACCAAGTCTGACAGTCTGTCCGAGGTCACGCAACTCCAGGGTCAGTGCTTTTCCATGTGGTCAGTGACTCGCCAAAGCTTGACTGAATCCCGGTGGTACTCGAACCCTCGCGGGATCAGCAGCGTGCACGTTCTTATGATGGATGGGTAAAGGACTCGGAGCGAATCCTCGACATGGTTTGCAAATATCATAGCGTGAAGCAGGGGTATGCCCTTGCACCGTAGCGGGGCTTTTGATATAAACTGACCTCGATGTCAAATCTACGATAGAGCCTTGATCTTCTCTACTAGGACATTCTTACCCTTCGCCTCACCGTCCTTCATCCGAGCCACGAAAGAGTCATCGAACCAGCCCCTGACTTTCGTCTTTTGCTCGTCGCTGCCCTCTTCACGTATCCGCTCCAATAGCTCGGCGACGACGAAAGCGCCATCACCCTGAGCGATCGCGATTGTCGTATCCCTCCCGACGGTCGAGAGAAATACCGACGCAAATTCCGACGGCGAGAACGTGGACGAGCGTGCAACAGATTGTTCCGAGTGAGAGAAATGTCCACCCTGGAGTAGACTTTTGTACATGCGAGAAGTGTGGGGGAGATCGATCAGATGCGGTCGTGCAGGATCTTCCGACGGATAAGGAGATGCGAGAGCCTCTGCGAGGGCTTTCATCGCGGATGACTTGTCTGTAGGAGTGTCAGGATGCCGCGTAAATGATGCAGGAAAGGAAAAGGGGAAACCTGACCTCCTTCGGCATAAAGCATGATCTCCAGTACCAGTAAGCTTCCACCGGTATCTCTCGCCGTCTCTGCACCGTTCTCTGCCACGAACTGGAGAAGTACCTCGCTGGCGGCTTTCCGTATCTCACTCTCCCTGATTGTACTGTCTTTTTTGCTTGTCTTCGCGCGCATGCCGTCTGTTTCCGCTATCACAGCGATTTGCGAGGGAGTGAAATGCCTTCGTGAGCGTGGCACTATGAGATGGAAAAGGGAGCGTCTGCCTTGAGGACTCTTTGCGAGTGAGGAGGTATGCAATGTTATGTCAGAAACAAGAGATTTCGCAGTGAGTTTTGTGTCACTGGTGAGTTTGTGTCAACGATGTGCAGACGAAAATGAAACGAAAACCATACTCGATAACGTCGAGTGCCGTAAATAGCACCAGCTGGGCTTCTTCGTCGGTACACATCCGCTCAACGTGCGGCTTTATCACTTTTATGATATGTTTCCGGTCCTGACATAGTACGTTTGACGTGCGAAAGTATACAGACCGGGAAACTAACCTTTGCCGTCCCGCGCGCGATGAATTCACGGACGACCCTACTGCCATCCTTGGTGTGCACCATGTCGGCTAGGACATCTTGGCAACTTGAATGACTGTTAGCGTGCCGGACCACGCATATAGGCACAAAAATTAACCTTTCGAAGATTTCTCTGCGTAATTTTTCTTGCTCTGATTCTTCTTCGATGCTATCGACAGCAGTTAGGAATTCCAACAGCGCACGATGAACAATGGCGTGTGTAACCGCTCCTTTGTCAGGGTTATTAAATCTGCGCAGTGTTTGAATACAAGCGCTGGCGCGAAGATGGTTGTACCCACATTGTCGTTAGGTTTTCCTTCACAGCAGCAAGCAAACGCTTGCGCCTGTCACCCTCGACGGCGTCAAGCAGGCCACGGAGTCCCTTTTTTGCGGTTTCGATATCTTGAGCCGTTCCTCGAGTAGTGGAAAAGAGTGCAACCTCCCTCCCATAAAAATCCCGCATCAGAATGGAGCGCTCGTAAGCATTTGCATACAATTCAAATGCATCAGCGAGCACACTTGAAGCTTCCCGATGTAGCAAGAGTTTGAGAACACATGGCTGGAACTCTAGCAGGATTGAAACGCGGTGCTTTGGACAGAACCTGATAAGTTTCGTAACCAGAAACTTGCAGGCAGATTCAGATGTTGAGTATGACGATGACGCTTGGGCAGTGATACTCACTTTGGAGTACTTGCTCTGAGCCAGCTCCTTATAGTGTCCCTTGAGCTCTCCGGCGATCTGGTCTCTTTCCCTCTGACGTCCATACCTAACGATGGTTTGTATGATCCTACTAGCGTCGTGCTTGAGCACAATGTCCTTTACTGTTCCTGTCACGGTGTCCATCAGATCTCGGACGTGCTTCTGGCGTTCTGTTGAGGATATATTTTTCTGACGGGCTAGAGACCAGACACGTTTTGCATTGGCGATTAGTTGAGAGTGGGGCTTTGCAGCTTTTCGTTGTTCTTGTAACACGCGCTGGGCTTTATGGGATTCCCTAGCGACTGATTTGTGCTGCGCATTAGAATGATAAGAGCTGCGAGCACTGTGAGGAGCAGACCGTTTGTGTCTTTCGACAGCCCATTGTCCACATCCATTTCATCCTTGGCAGGGCTCTCTTCCGTGCTCTCGTATCCGCTCTCCACGTCGACGGACTCTCGATCAGAGTCTTCTTCATCTATCTCCTTGACCGGGAGTGTCACGGGATGGCTCCGCTTCTTGGCGCTTTCATCGTCATGCTTGGATGTCGCCTGCTCTGAGACATGTGCTTTCTTAGCCTTTGCGCCATCTTGATACTGCGCATGTCTTTTCTTTGTGCTCTTCTGAACAGCTGGCATCGTACTCGGACACTCTGTAAGTGTGATGGATCTCCCAGCAGCAACTAAATTTGAGCAATATTTTCCGATGCTCTGATTTCCATGGCACGTGACCTTGCACTTAAGTATCTACGATCGGCACACTGCTCAAGTCATTCGCAAGCAATAAATTAATAACCTATCACAGATGGCGGCTCCCCATCGGTGTTGCTCTATTAATCCATCCATCGCCGGGATAGCTGCACGATTTTTTGGCGATCCTGTGGGTGTCGGGTGCTTACTTCGAGGTTTCTGGATCAGCGCTGCGGACATGTCGGGAAGCAGAAGCGGTTTTGAATCTACCAAAGTACTTGGCGGCTTTTCGTCGAAGAGGTCGTTCATGCCTCCGTCGACCGCCTCGGGGATTTCCGAGTGAATTTGCCGCACGTCATGTGCGTTCGACTGCGCTTTGTTCCTTGTCATGTCAGGATCGTCGTCTTCTCTCGTGTTGCGTCCAACTTGAAGCAAATCGTTATCGTGTACGCGAATATGGCCATATGCGGACGGACACCTTCTGGCGAGTGACACGAGCAGCTCACAATATTCGTTGGTGTCGCTGGTCGGGTCGCACGAGCAGCCGCAGTTCGTTTGAATGGCGTAGTGGGACTGCTCTCTATAAGATGACCGTGCACGGTCCGACCGGATCGTTGGTGGCGAAGTATCACTTCTCTGGATCGGTGGGGTTCTGACACTTATATGGATTCTGACGATACCCACAATATCACGGTGAGTGCCAGTCCATCCGGAAAATGATGTGACTATTTCGAGGGTCATCCAGACCGGGAACGTTGACGTGAGGGGCACACCGTCCAAAACTCGTTCCGTCGCTTTAAAGGCTGCGTAATTTGGTCCCCCATTCTGATCGTCACGTCCATCAACGTCACTTTCTTCTCCCCCTCGTTGTCGTCACACACCGCCCATGGCATCCCCGACGTCGACGTTCGCGACGCTCAAAGCCCTCCACCTCGTCATCGCAGACGCCTTGGACGACATACAACGCGTCTTTTCGCAAAACAGCTCGCTTGACACCCCTTCCGCTCCTGCATCGCCATGCTCCTCCCCCGTCTACCCAAGTTCCCCAGTTCCCTCTCCAGCGACGTCTCCGTTCCCTATCACCCCTCCCGCCTCTTTCCCTCCAACGCCCCTCTCGGCCACATTTCCTTCCCCTCCACATACCGATACGGGCGTCCCGTTTGTGGACTATCCTTCTCCCGACTTTCCTCTTGTCTCCGATTCACTCAGCGAGCAGCTCGCACTCCATCCAGATGCAGCTGCAGCTGCTTTCAGGATCGTCGCTGCCTGCGGACAAATGTCGAATATGGTTCACAAGCCATTCTTGTCCCTTTGCGATGCAATAATGAGCGTGCGTACCTTCCTATTCATGCGATGCCTCTGTGGCACTGACCTTCATCCCTTACTGGTTTCGGGTGCATATATGCACTTCTTGTATCATCCGAATTACCCTTTTCACTTGCGCTAGTACAACCTCCCAGCGTGCATGCGCCTTGTTGAACACCTTCACGTCGCGGAAATTCTTCGGGAAGCTGAAGAGAACAGCCAGCGTCGTCTCGCCAGTGAACAGGACACCGCAGTTGTGCTTTCTGCTCCCAGGATAGACCTAGATCTTGGAGCGAGTGGACCAGCTTCTACTACGTCGACACGCGACGCCGTTGACATTCGGACACCTGCGGCCGGAATGGAGTGGATGCCTGGCTCTCGCGCACACAAAGGCACCGGTATGTCTTCCTTCTGCACGCCGCCCAGCCTTGTGGTATTGATCTCTTCATGACGCTACCTGGTTTGGTTGTTTCTGCCCTGTCAATTTCCTTCTTCTCAAACAAGGTTTGCACGTCGCCGACATTACGAATGTGATATGTTCCTATGCGGGTAACAATTATGCTGATCCCAGTGACCTAGGTACGTTTTTGACGAATCGGGGCTGATGTCCGTTTTTACCCATCTCTACGAATGCTCACACTATTGTTGGACAGTGCATGTCCTCCGACTGCTCTCGACACATCATATCTTCCGAGAGACGGCTCCAGATACCTTTGCACTCAACAGGGTAGCAAGCCTTCTCGATAGCGGAAAAAGCATCAAGACCGTGTTCTCAAGGTTGGTGTTCCGCTTCTTGGATGCTCGTTTGATCGGGATCTGACTTGGCGTAGCCCGGAGACCAAGTACGATGATACTGGCGGAACACCTGCACTTGTCGGGTTGATGTAAGTCGTCCTCGAGGTCTAGCAGCATGTATGCGCCGTTCCTACGAGCGATTGTTGACGATATCTTGTCCGATCATCAGGACTGACGAACTCTTCAAATCCGCTGCTTACTTTACCGAGGCATTCACTGGTGTTCAGCTCCCAACACTGTCGTCCACTCCAAACCCATCTTGCCCTGTCGACGTAGCCTTATCTGGTATAACCACGATTCCATCAACACCCAGTCATGTCATGAACGATCCCGCCCTTTGTGTTTCCACCGCGCGTTCCTCAAGCGTCCTCACACACATCGTGTACCCAGAGGATGAGGACGGTCAACTACCTTCCCACTCGCTTCCATCAACAGAATCACTGGCAAACAATGAATTGCACTCTCCTCCAACGGGTGTTCAAATGCCCTCCCAGCCGCTTGCAGCTGAGCCTTCTGCACCTCCTCCTCGCCTGAGCCCAGTCGGAGCTTCAACACAACTGGAGAAAGACCGTCTGCGTTCTGGAGACACACCTAAACCGGAGAAGTTGCTCGCGTTTAACCTGGCTTTCCGCACCCAGGAGTCGCTCTTCGAATGGCTGGAGAATGTAGGTGAAGATCCGCTCGGAGGAACGGGCCAAGCGGCCAGCATACGTACCGCGATGAGGATGGGAAGCGTGATGCCCGGTGGTGTGCGGCTTGCGGTGCCTAGTAATACACCCAACGGTGTACCGCGAGGGTCGTATAGACTTCAGCGATTCTCAAAGGCAATGATGGCCACGACTGGGTGGGAGGCACCTAAGGCAATCTTGAGTGGTGAATTTTTGACACATCTTTCATGCGTGATCGATTCGATCGTTGACCTCGCTGTCAGGATTCGACTGGTATTCCCTTCCAAAAGGCTCTACTATAGTCGACGTTGGCGGTGGAATCGGAAGCACCACAATGATTCTCGCTCGTGCCCTCAACGACCCTGGGGTTGATTCGCTCAAGAAGCAGGACGGTGTTCATAACGAGGGACTGCAACCTACCTCAGCTGCGGTTCCTCGCCACAGATCCAAGCTTCCGAGCGATCCTTCGCTCACGGCCAGCGATGAACCACGAAATAATACTGCAGCTAAGAACTTGAACGACGTGAACCTCCGCTTCGTTGTGCAGGATAAACCTGTAGTCACTGCCCTTGGCATTGAGGCATGGCGTTCCAAGTGTCCTGAGATGCTTGAGAGCGGCCAGGTCGTATTTCAAGGTGTGTATATGCGTTTTCGTGTTCTAAGCGCGGGTTTGTCGAATTGATGTATCTGATATTTGACACAGATCAGGACTTCTTCGAGCCACAGCCGCATCTGGAACATCCTCACCTAGCTAGACATCCTGCGGTCTACCTTTTGCGTGTTGTCCTCCATGATTGGCCGGACGAGCTTGCACGACGCATCTTGATCAACCTGCGAGTTACATCAAACCCGGAGACACGACTACTCATTGCCGAGCATGTCCTCCCGCTGGCGTGTGTCGATGAGGACGTCCGTGACAATGTGAACACCGGGGCATGCGATGGAAGCAGCACAGAAGAATGGACACTCAAGTCAGTACTCGCAAATATTGAAGGTGCCGAGCGTACTCTTGTACCCCCTCCCCTGTTATCCAACTTAGGGAAAGCAAGTACAAATGCGTATTGGATGGATCTCGTTGTAAGTCGTACTTCTCTCGCCGTTCTTTGTCGGTGTTTCTCACCATTTCTAGATGCAAATCTCGCTCAACGGAAAAGAGCGTACCCTTCGCGAGTTCTGTGCGTTGGCTCTCTCAGCAGGCTGGCGTATTACGCGCATGACCCGTCCTGAAGGCTCGTTATTCGCGTATCTTGTCTGCGAGCCAATCACGCTACCGGATGATGCTCAGGCAATTTACAACGCTGTAGTATTGTCTTCCGAGCTTTCCACGGTGGTCGTTGTCCCCTCTGACGAGCCAGTGCATCACTCTCTTATGAATCCATCTCGTCACAAGCGGCTGCCGGCGCGGCCAGTGTCACTATTACCCTCACCTATGCTTGAACGTTCGTCGTCACGCTGCGGCACACCCACCTTCGGATCCCGCATCCTGTTGCCAAAAGATGAAGAGCTTCAAAGTCCAAGACCCAGAGGTGCTGGGGCAGCTAAGAAGTGGCTCAAATCAAAAGGATTAGGGGTGCGTAGCGTCATGATGCAGAAGGCGGAGAAACAGAGAGAAGAGCAAAAGGTGGCAAAAAGTGCCTCAGCGCGAGACAACAGCGATGGACAGAGCGGGGTCCCTGCCTCTGCGTCTCATGTACGTGTATGGTGGAAGAAGTCCCCCCCGAACTCCACCAGTAACAGTAGCATCGCGGTCCACGAGTTGAATGGCGAAGTACCAGAATACCACACTACCGGACGAGGGCGGCGAGGGACTCTCAAGTCGAGCGACAGACCTTCCACGCCAAGTCCTCGCGTGTCACCAGGTCATCAAAACTGGCCGAGTACAGAGTCTGCTGCCCCGCCGATACCAGAAGCCAGTCCACCTGTATCCCGCACCCGTCGGCCGAGTGTCCCAAGTATCACCCGCAAACTATCGTTTGCTACGTTTGGTCGCAGACCAAGTATCGCGGACATCACCGAGCCTCTACCGACGCCGCCACCCAGCGCAACGCTGATGGAACTTGCTCCCCCACCAATCTTGCACGGTGATACCGGGCGGAGTCTCGAGCATTTGCCCAGCTTACCGACCATTGGACGTAGCGAGGTCACCACCAGGACGACAGCGGGGCATCCAGCCATCCCCCGACGCCCAAGTCTCAGTTTCGCGGGTCAGGTATTACTTCCGCAACCTGCCCTAAAGCCTGCCCTTTCGCGTCGTCCTGACATTGCAGAATCGCCCAAGTCGAGCATCCTCAAGTCTCGTACAAGTCCGTACGCGAGTAAACAGAGTTCTCCAGAGACGCGATGTCGAGCACAGTCGACGTCGATACCCCGACATCAACGCAGGATGACACTGTCCAACTCGCCTGGCGCGTCGACGTCGTCGAGCACTCAGGCGCAGAGTCCTGGCAGTGTGGTGAGCGTTGCGCCCGATCCCGCCGACGTTCAAGAAGTGAAGCGAATTCCGAGCATGCCCAAGTTGCCTCGTCGTCTTAGCATCCCTATGTTGCGGCGTAAGCAAAGTCAGTCCGTCATTCGAGACAGGGAGAACGAGGGTTAGATGGGTTGTTGATGACTGCCAGACCTTCTCTTTTTTTTTCTTTTTGGTTCGTGATGGGCCGTGGTCGAATTTGCAGGGAATACGATGTCAGTGATGCTTGTCTGCTATGATATCCTGTACGATAGTTGTGACTTGTTTTTAATCGTACCTAGCTTCATCTAAGTACATACTTTGAGCGAGTGAGAGTGACTGAGATCCGAAGGAGACTCTGTATGAGCATACTATGTACAGTAGTAACCTGGGCGGGGCCCAGATCACGGCTTGTGGAGAAGCAATATAATCCATCCATGAATATCGATCGCAACGGTGATCCCTGATGATGGTGACGAAGTGTAACGAACTAGCTATGAGACAATATGATGCTAGGTATTTGGGTTACCCACGTCGCCACGCCCTCATCCTCGCTCCGTACCTGCACGCGAAGATTTGGGATACTAGTAAGCCGATAGTTCCAAGGCTGTAGTACAGCCTTGGAACTATCGGCTTCCTAGTACCTGCTGTGTGATGTTGCCACGAAGTGTGGAGGAGGGTTTTCACAGCCAGAATCGTCCGGCTCTCTGCAAAACGACTCGTGGGAATAATTTGGTCGTGTGAATAAAATTATCTAATTACTATACAGTTCCTCTCCATCGTCCTCTGGTGTGGAGGATCCCCGACTCCCACGATTAGTGGGAGAGGGTTTTTGCCTGCCAGAATTTTAAGGCACCTGCAAACGGACTTGTAGCGTGTGAACTTTTCACCTCGTTTTTTAATGCTACGGCTACCACCG
>JBBPMQ010000106.1:0-51569 GCA_038090375.1 Boletus rubroflammeus
CAACAACAAGTACCGACATCCACATCCCTCCCTCAAGCTTCTAGCTCGAGCGCCACCGTCTACAACAAAAGAATGATATTTAAAAAGAATGAAAGTGCGAAATGCCACGGAACGGGCGCGGGCCCAAACACGCAATATAGGTTTTCCACCCTCCCCTCCCCTCTCTCTCTCTCTGTGTGTACAGTTTGCTGTAGGTAGATGAAATCAAATCAAAGAGATGTAAGCTGTAGCATGAGCAGAACAATGAACGAGTCCATAGTGCAACAAAGAAGAAGGAAAAAGAAGAAAAGGAGGCATAACACGAAACGATGAGATGCGATTCAATCGAAACGCGACGCCATATTCAGTGCGCGTCCAGCCGCTCCCTACAAAGCGGGCACGTTTGGCTCCGGTCCAGCCAGTTTTCCAAACATTTTTCGTGGAATCTAGATAGATATATATAAAAACACGTCAGAGAAAAATCAGCCCCCCCTCCCCCCCTGGCATAGCACACGCACGCATGTTTACAGGTCGCTCCCAAGATACCCTCATCGTCAGCCTTGAACCGCGTCATGCAAATCGCACACTTTTCCACGCCCACGCCCAACAAAGACATCTTCAACTTGATACGCCCGTCCCGCGTCACCCGCCTCCGCATAAGCTCGACCTTGCCCACGAGATACGACAGAGGAGGATCCCCAGTCCCATCGTCCTCATCACTCTCTACCGACGGGACATCGGGCGGTGGCGGCGTAGCGGGCCCAATCAGGTCCGCAATGAGTAGCAGCGCCTAGGCAGGAGGATTCGTTCACGTCGTACGACCCGAGATCGTCGTCAATCGGAGAACTCACGTCATAATTAGACCCGTCCGACATTCCCTGGTCGCCCAGACTGGAAACTAATCCGTTGATGTCTGGGCAATCGGACGTGGGGGTCGTCTGCATCGACGTGTCAAAGTACTCCACGGAACGACTGGCGGCGGTGGAGAGAGTGAGGCTGGACGCGGAGGCATAACCACTCGTCGTTGGGGTCAAGGGTCCGGGAGGGCTGACCGTACCGCTATCGCTCGCATTGTCGTTGTCGTCGCCGTTATCGTCATCGAGGCCGAGGAAATCCATGCAGAGGGGTGTGATAGCGTTTGGAGCGGCTTGAGGCACCGCGTCAAGGCTGTCATCGTCAAGATCGATAAGCAAGCCCTCAGGGATAGGGGGTGTCCTGGGGGCAGCAGAGACCATCGCCTTTGGATGGGGAGAGACATGTGTCACGCCCTTGTCGAGAATCCACGTCAACGAAGGAGAGACAGGAGGAGTCGCTGGAAGCGGCCTCCCGGGATAGTGACGCCGAGGAGATGGTTGACTGATCTGAGGAGGAAGGCTTTGCGTCAAGTTTGGTAACGGTGTGGGAGGTCCAGAGGGGAATATGGAACTGTAAGCCGGCGCACTCCGCATGCCCATGTCTCGAGAAAGGGATCTGCCTCGCACAAGAGCGTGGTTCTCATCCCGCGTATCAGGCGAACGGACGATACGCTCAGTGGCAGACCGGGTAGGTAGAGAAGCCAACGCTGGGTTGGGTACAATAGGAAGATCAGGATCGTGCTCATAAACCGGTGCCTGGGGCGCCGGAGACGAGACTCGGGGAGTTCTGGAACTCAGAGAAGACTCGTAACCCCTGCTTCCAACCGCACGGGGAGGTTCCGAGGCAACCTCACGGTTCGCAAGTGCCTGAATGGCCACCGGATCGTCCTCGCCATCGATCGTGTTCTGAGAGAGGGATGTAGTAGAGGTGCTAAAGGTAGACGTCGAAGAAACGGAGATGGGAGATACAGGTGCACTCGAAGCGCCCATCTGACTTCCACGGCTGGAGGTCGTGTGACGACGGACATGTCGAGCAACAAACGGTGGTGATGCAGGTCGGTGAACGTCCGAACCGACCGTCTGTGGAATCTGCACCGTGTTCACCTTACGTGAACGATCAACCGACAACTTTGTTGGCGGGGCGACGAACACATCCGGGGTGGTCAACATCGGTAACTGTCGCACCATCGTGTTCTGAGGCGTTACAGGGGGACTCGGCGGTGGTAAAGAACCATCGATAGACGACTCTCCAGAGCCAGTGCGTTCAAGCACCTCCCAATCTTCCAGGGGCTCACTTGAGGCACGCTCCTTTGACTTTCGATGGAACAATTTTGTCCGCGTACGGTGGGGAGTACCGTGATGAGATGGCGAAAGGTTGAGGAGCGATGGCGTGCTCTTGAAAAACGGACTGGGGTTACGGAGCAACGAAATCACGGACGAGGACGGTTGAGGCGACTGTGAACGACCATGGAAAAACCGCGAGGGAGAACTAGGGATGCTAGGCATCCGATGGTGCTTCGGGGTGGGAGGCGTGGATAGATCCGAATTATCCTGGTTTCGATCGTCCTCATACCGATCGCGACTCTCAGGAATGCGAAGAGAGAGTTGAGACGCCAAGAAACGGGCCTGAGAGCCCGGGTTGCGAGAGACCGTGGGCTGACTCGCAAGCCGAGTTCTGTGCGGAATGGGAAAGGCCGAGGGTACGGTCTTCTCAGTTCTCATCTTGTGTCTCTTCACGCGCTCGTCCAAGGGCATGCCTCGCATGCGGTCGAGTTCCCACCGCTCGGATGGCTCTAAATCAACGAGCTCGATGCTGGACCCGTCCTCTTCGTGAGGACGCTGTAACGACGACAGGGAGGCAGTGTCGATAGAGAATATATCACTTCTATCTGATTCAGCCGGGTGGGACCGACCAACGTGCACAGGGAGGGAAGCTACGGTGACCGCAGGCGAAACGAGGCCAGGGTGAGGAGGACCACTCTGGTGCACAAAGTCCTCGGAAACGAGGGTCGACACGGCAGTCGCTGTTTCGTACGTGGGCGGAGGCGGGAAATCTGGAGGGGGAGGGTACATGAGGGGGAAAGAAGGAGGACACGCAATGGCGGACAGACCTGCTTCGTCCCGCATTCTAGAGGACTGCGCCTGTCTGCGAGAGCCAGCACCTCTAAAGTTGTAAGAGAGGTTGTATTGCATTTCCTCTTCGTATCGCTCCTCCCTTTTCTTCTTCGATTTGGGCTTGCGGGTCCGAGGGGTGTTATCGGGAGTGGAGGGTGGATGGCGAGCATTGTGAGTGGAGCTGTGGGTGAGATATGCTGCCTGAGCTGGTTCGGCAGGCCTCTTTCCCGAGGTCATCGTATAGCGCTGAAGAAGGTGAGTGCAGGTGGGAGACGAGGGCGAAGAATGCACGACACGCCTTTACCTGCTGTCGTGCCGACATGCCCTTCTCTTGTTTGGACTGCTTTGGCAACTTACGGATGAGGGCACTCGGGGCGTGTCGTTCTGGCCGGTCCTCGTTGCGAGTTATCCGCAACGGAACTTCCCTCCTTTCGTCGTCCCCTTCTTGCCTCGAACCAGCCATGCCGATGCCTCGAGGAACACTTGCCCAACACTACGACTGCCTTTTCTGGGTACATACTTTCCCACGCCATCTCCCTTGGTCACGGTAATGAAATGTGCATTGGGTGCGCACGGAGCCAGCCCCACTATACCCGCCGTTGGTCCGACCGGTAATTTAGATCTGAATCAACGACGCCGTATGGCATGGCATGCGTACCAGCCGCACCAGACACGATCCCAGGGTGAGACCCCTACCCCACCTGTACCACTCCAATCATGTCGGTCGTCATAACATACAAGTCAAGTACCTTGAGCAAGGGGCGAACGGGTTCAAGGCCTTCTAGCCTGCAATCAGTTGAGAAAGAATCGAAACTTTCAAGCAACGAATGTGAAACAAGTAATCCAAATCCGACAGTGTCCAGAGGACGGTGAAACACGTTGACATGGTCGTGAAGAGCGAGTCACTGCCCATTGGCTGGTCACTCCCAAAATATGGTATCAGAATCATAAAAATTTGCGATGCGTGTGTATGGACCATTGCATTGTGATGAAAAGAATTAAGAGAAAGCAAAAGGAATGAATGCGGGATTGCAACCAGACAAACGCGAACGGATGGAATAGTATAAAAATCTAGATTACAAGTCGATATTCGATGCTCGATTAATTTCTCTCATGAGGCTGCAAAACCGTGAGGAGCAAGGAAGATACCGCACCCATTCGCATCCCCAGCCGGACAACAAATCGCCATCTATACAGCAGTCCGGCTCGGGTTGCGAGCCAATGTGGCGCCCGTTCTCTGGGCCTGGATACTGCTGAAACGTTGCAACTCCTCTGGCTTCATGGTGATCTTGCGACCAAAGCCAACCTTGCGGGCAGCACGGCGAATGAATGAGACACGGTTCGAGTACATTGACTCGTGGATCGAGGCGGCGC
Organism: Boletus rubroflammeus; assembly: GCA_038090375.1. Lineage (NCBI taxonomy): Eukaryota > Fungi > Basidiomycota > Agaricomycetes > Boletales > Boletaceae > Boletus > Boletus rubroflammeus. The sequence goes on from JBBPMQ010000106.1 coordinate 4,323, forward strand.
GGGACTGTGTACGCGTGATGGGAACACCACCCTCAGATGCACTAAATGCTGCCTCCGCAATGATGCGGTCACGGCGCTCGCGCATCCTCTTGATGATGGTAGCCTTCATAGCAAACTTGATCCAGTCCAGGGGCGAGAACCAGACAATGTTCTGAGGACACAATGAGCATACGGTAATGAATGACATAAAGACACATACCCAGACCCAAACAATACCAATCCAACCACCAGAAATTCCTTGGATTTGGGTGAAGCCAAAGTTACCATACGCAGCGATAATCGAGGAAATAAGTTGAGCAATGCAGAATGCGACCATAAGAGCGACAGATGGGCGCTCCATGAAGAAGAAACCGTGAGAACGCGTGACGAAGATCAGCGCCTGCGAAATGATGGCAACTTGCAGGTACACAATGGTGTGGAGCTGGGAGTCGTTGGCACTCGAGGGGAATACTGAACCATTGAATGTGACACCGAATTTGTCATAGAAGAAACTGGTCTTCAGTATGATGGTAACGAGTGCAATACTAAAAATGTCATCAGTAAGAGAGCGGGTAGGAAAAGTGAGCACTTTACGTGGAGGCGGTCAAGTAGAAGCCATATGCAACGGCATATGAGAAAATCTCAGCCAGGTCCCAGGCATCTGGTTCCATCGAGGGCAAGACGCGGTCAACGGACAGTGTCATGATGGTACCATCGTTCAGCAGGGCGATGATCAGGACCATGAAGGGGGGGAAGTCGAATTTGAACGCAAAGGCCAAGATAGCGAAGCAGACAACGATACGGATGGTCACGGCACAAGCATAGATAGAGTAGTTGCGCATACGCTGGAAAATGATACGCGAACCACGGATGGCATGCACAATTGTGGACAACCCAGGCTCGGTCAAGACGATGTCAGCCGCACCACGAGCAGCATCAGTGGCACCCTCTACAGCAATACCGACATTGGCACGGGAAAGAGCTGGAGCGTCATTGGCACCGTCACCAGTCATAGCGCACAGGTGACCAAGGCCTTGGAGGCGCTTGACAATTTCGTACTTGTGTTCAGGGAAGACGCCAGCGAAACCATCCGCATCCAAGATCATGTCGTCGAGGCTCAAGTGCTTGCTGCCAGGAGGGGGCCCGTCCTTCAAAACCTTGGCTGGGTACATATGGTCACCCAAACCGAGACGACGACCTGTTTCCTTTGCGATGGCAAGTTGATCACCGGTAACCATCTTGACTTTGACACCGAGAGCAATGGCATCATCAATAGTCTGCTTGGTGTCATCACGAGGAGGATCAAAGATAGCGAGAAGACCAATCAGCTCGAAGCCGTTGCCTTCGGCCTCTGGATCGTCACCATCCAATTCTTCGTAGGCGACAGCAAGGGCACGAAGACCTCGGGTGGCAAACTCCTCAACATCAGCCTCGAGCTTGTTCTCGATCTCGTCGGTCTTGTTGCGAGTGCAAAGCTCGATGATGATACCGGTCATACCCTTGGTAACACGCTTAAGCTTGCCAGACGACTCTTCAAGATAGGTGATTTCCGTGCGTTTGTCGACAGGGTTGAACGGCTTGAAGTCCAAGAGTTTGATACCCGCACGGGCACGAGTGGAATCACCGAGAGCACCTACGACGCAAGTATCGATCGCATCCTGATTTTCAGTACGAGATGCGTAGGCGGCAAGAAGCATAACGTCATCAGCAGAGAAGGGACCGTAAGTACGGATGGTGGACCTGTCGATGGTGAGCTTGTTGGTGGTGAGGGTACCGGTCTTATCAGAGCAGAGAATGGTGACTCCAGCCAATTCTTCGATTGCAGTGATACGGGTGACAATAGCCTTGTGCTTGGCGAGCTGTTGAGCACCGACGGCGAGAGTGACGGATAAGACAGTGGGCATGGCGATGGGGATACCACCGATCAAGAGGACAAGGATGTTGTTGAGACCACGACGATAGTTGTACCTGAAGCCGGCATAGAGGACGAGGATTTCCGCAACGACGAAAATCCCGATGGAAACCAAGCAGAAGGAACCGATTTGGGCAAGAATCTTCTGCAAGTGACCTGTGGTGTCATCGTCCTGTCCGACGAGAGAGGCAGCACGACCGAAAAAGGTGTTGGCACCAGTGGAAATGACGACACCTTCAGCTTCACCCTGTTTGCAAGTCGATCCGCTGCAGATGTGCGTCAGCCCGGGATGTCAGAAATGGAGGAAAGGAAAGAGGACGAACGAGAAACATTGATCGGCAGCCTTCTTACCCTGCGGAAGCGATTCACCAGTGAGAGCAGCTTGGTCGATAGATACATTGATGGCCTCTGTGAGACGACAGTCGGCAGGAACAATATCACCAATCTTGAATGAGATCATGTCACCGGGGACAAGATCGGCGGAATCGATCTCAGCCCAAGCACCATTACGCTTGACCTTTGCTTTAGGAGCGAGGGATTCCATGAGTGCCTTGACAGCGTTGCCAGCATTGCGCTCCTCGTAGAAACCAATCGTGGAGTTGATGAACAACAGAAGAATGATACCGACGAAGTCTTCCCAATCTGGAGGCTGTCCATCACCGTTAGAGAGTACAATGGCCACAAGGGCAGCACCCTCCATGACCCAGGACAACGGATTCCACATGAAACTCAAGAACTAATGTCAAATACAAATTTTAGCGCGAACCAAGAGCACATATGCGGCATCATTACCTGAAGGAATGCATTCTGTTCTTCTTGCTCGAGTTTGTTTGGACCAAACAACTCAATACGACGCTGAGCCTCCTCTGTTGCCAAACCATTCTCGTCGCACTGGAGGAGTTTGAAGACATCGTCGATGACAATTGTTTCCAGGTCGACCTTCTCCTTATCGTACAAGTCTTCGGCTTTGAGCTCAATCTTTGAAACACGAAATTTTAGGAAACGAGAGACAGATTTGAAATATGACAAACCAAAGACAAGTCAACATTTGCATCTATGCGGAAGAGTCAAAATCTGAGCACGCGCAGTAAACCAAGAAATGCGTACGGGTTGGTTTCTCCTCTTCGTGACCGAACTCCTTATACTCTCTCTTGCGCTTTATTTCGGGGGCAGCGCTGACGGGCGACTCTTCACCCTGCGGACCGGGCTCCTTTTCCACATTCGACTCCGACATGGCTTGAGTGTCGATGTGGGGGAAAGGCGCGTAAAGGGGCCTACAGACAGGATCTATAGAGATGCGGCTTTTTGACGGGGAGACGCGTCGACGAGGAGAATGGGGGATGAAAGAGTGGGAGAGTGCGAGCGGCGTCGCAGACGGACTTTATATTTGCGGTCCGAAAATCTATATATCAAACAATGCAAATATAAACACAAACACGCCGCCTGACCGCTTATCACGCCTGGTTGGAATCTGAATCGAACCCTTGGAAACCCCGGCACGGTATGCCGGAAAACCCACCTTGCTCCGCGTGTTCCCTGCCTCGTCCGAGGCTTCACAGTCTGCGCTCAATCACCGTCACCGCCGTGCCCATGTATCTTTATTCCGCGCAGCAATGACACTTGCTGGCCACAAAACAAACAGTAATTCAAACCATTTGTCTTAGGGCTGTTCTGATCGATGTGATCTTCCAAGACGTGGAACATCTCAACCGCTGTCATGACATTCCGCGGTCCTTTTCTTTTTTTTTTTTGAAGAATTCGCAGAGAAGCTTGATTGTTTCGCGAGGAATCGGAATCCCAGCGTTCGGCTGTCCACCTAGACTTCGCCTAGCGTATTTACCGCATGTCCGCAACCCTTGAACTCCCATCTCCGCATCCGCACGATGAGCCCGAAACCGCAGTGCACTACAGTTTCCCCCCTTTCCCTCCAAGGATAGATCTGCATGGGTTCGTCCACTATTTTGATGTTCAACACGCCACATCTTTGCGGACGATCTCGCGACGAGCAGATGATGAACCCCAGATAGTTCGTATGATGCATTGAAGGGGCTTGAGCTTGACTTTCCGCGCGATCGGATGATGAAAGAGCACATTAGACTAGAGTACCCGATGCCGTTCGGCCCGCAGGCTTTGCCGAGAGTCCCAAGGTTAACCTCGAGTCTTTTTTGCTGTACGTCCACGAACGCTAGTAACGACGAGTGAGACCGCTATGAACAAACGATTTTCTCAAGCAACCGTCGTCGTCCCCAACTCGTCGCGATTCACGACAGGGCATGCTCCTGTCTCTGTTCATATCCGCTATTTTTAGCCCTTGTTGACGAAGAGCAAATTCAATAGATCGACCCAAAGTGATGCCAGGCTGACTTCGTCTTTGCATCGTCCAACGAGCTTTTCATTTGCGTTCAGGAATATATACGTCGCAAGGAATTAGCCGGATAAACAGGGAGCAGCAGTACATGCAACCAACTTCCGCAAAGCGTGAGCACTTGCACCCAGCTGGTGCCTGTCCAATTCATCAAAACTGGAGCTGAAACTCGTGCAGCCCAAGCATGAGTTGCTACCACATTCCCTCAATTCATCATACGTTCGCGTATTTGCCACCAGCGTTGCACATTACTACCTACGTGGCATCCTGATGTATGTTCCAAATTTGGCGATCCGAGGAATGTCGAGACTATAATTAATCCCCCTTATTTTCACGGCTGCCCGACCTCTCAATGACCGCTCCACGCTGATGCCACCCCCTCACAAGCGGGTTCCTACTTCCCTACAGGTCAGTGGTGGTCGAATAGTCTAGTTTCTTGCACTGGACGAGAGTTCGCCGTATAGGTGTGGTACCGCACGTCAATGTCAGGTAGACTGGTTGCTTCCAAGTAACCGGAGTTGTTGCTGGTTGGTTACCTGATGGCCTGATCAAAGATAAAACGATCAGTATCACAGTCGGCCGAACCCCACGCATGTGGCAGCGTCCGGGCGTCAGTGGCATTTAAAAGGTTTTAGACCCCTCCCTTTGGCGGAACGCGCGTCATAAAGCAGGTAGTACATTCCTAAATAACGTCCTCCGGTTATATGACTCCCACCGTGATGCCAATCGCCGCGTCCTATTCTCTGCTCCACCGCAGGGCGGCGGGAAGACCTTGACCGATATGACAATCTCGACGTTTCTGTGAATTTGGATTATCGTACGAGGCGTTCGGAGGAGATGACAGCTTGCACATATCTGCAGGTCACTAGAGTGACGTGGGTATGAACGTGTGGGTCCAGACCAGAATGGGCTCCTTGTGAACAGCGTGCTGAGAACGAACCTCGTGTCTGGCCGCCATGGGCAAACCATGCGAGTAAAACTGCTATTGGCTCATGGAGCCACCCGACACCACCGGATGGTTTGAGAGGGGGTCTGCCAGTACGGTCAACCGATCAATAATCGATTTTATACGGAACCCCGTGTTAGGTACACCCCACCTGGATTCAACCTCGTCGCTGGTAATCGATCGAGGGCGAGCATGAGCCTTTCAAAGACCGATCAACGTTTGCGAGCAATGTCGATGAAAGGGTGAAGTAGATATGTGTGTCATACCGAACATGTTGAGAGACTCTGGCTCGTTCGGACGCTCTGATAATCTAGCTCGAGTCACACTACACAGGTACGACTTACTGCGATATGCGAGGGGAAGGCGATGATGGGTGTCGCACGATGGATTTCACCGTCTTACATAGTAGGGATGATATGTCGCCATCGGACGCGATGGGATCGGGTTCAAACGTTCATGAACCGCCACTGGCCGCGGCTGACAATCAACCGACCCCACAGATGAAAGGGCCCAGTCCTGGCAAGCACTGCAACGCCTCTTATACCTCCACAGCTCCGGCGCGCGGGGGGGCCTTCTTTCCGAGCCCGAACGGCCGAGCGCAGTCTTTGGGTTGACAATCATGTCAACACACACCGCCTAGACCCAACGAAACGGACGTCCTGCTTCCCAAGGCAACGGTCGCACATATGGTACTACTTATCACGAGCCAAAGGGATTACTTATAGCTTGAAGCACCATATGCACTACGCATGGACCAGATTTTCACCTTCCTATCCCAGAACTACACACCCCCGATCCCGTCCGCGATATGACGGAACCCCGTCTCAGACTTCCAACTCGGGCACGTTTTCCATGGTGCGCAGCAGCGCACACGATATCGAACACAAATCCTCATTGGGTCACTAGTGCTCAAACTGATAATGAAACTCCGTCACGACCAATTGCCCCCGTTCCTCTACATCTATCTATAGATGAGGGGTATTGCGACATCAGTGGGCGTGGAATTAGAGGCGAGAGAGGCGCGGAACTTCGCGGCTGGACGCTGACTCCTTCTGGGGTGGACATACGCGCCGGACCATTTTAGCTGTGAAAGGGTCCCTAGAAGGAGTCGGATGGACTCGGTCTCGGACGTTCGAGACAAAAATTCACCTGACGTTCTTGTCGCGTGACTCTTGACCTACGTAATTTGGACTTGGTGCTCCTCCAGTTCATCGACTGCAACCACCGGATCGATTTGATTGAGTCGGCGACCCATCTCGTGCAAATCCTCGCTGAAATGGTCAATAAAATAAAAGAGCACGACAATGTGGGAGGCAGTGATAGAACGTGTCCCTGAAGATCCCAGCGTGGAAAACGCCCCCATCCATGAACAAGGTGGGGTTATAGGTAGGTGACGGGAGTCTCAGAAAGGACAATCACTTAAAAAGCTGTGGAGCACCGTTCCGCAGATCTCGATCATGACTCATCAGCCACAAGGGTTGTATAGCAACGTATAATATCTCGACAGACCGTGGTGAGTCGACGTACGATTTGGATGGAGAGTCACCTGCTAACGCATGGACACAAGGGAAGTTGCTTCGCATCTAGCATATGTGGAATGTCCTGACTAGCAGCAATGATCGATGACATGGACACTGGAGGAACCCCGGTAAAGTCTGGATAGGATTAATTGTGACTGAGAACTGAAGCCACGTACAACCAGCATAACTTTGTCCCACCCATCCACATTGGATGGCACCACAATTTGCAAGTGGCATGAACCACACCCGGGGCCTCAGCGTGAGGTTCATCTCCTCAAACACTTACTTACCGCAACTTGTGCTTCATTCAAGAACCTTGAACGTGGGAGAGAGCACTTGCGGGCTCGAAGGTTCAAATTCCCTAATCTTACCTATTACTCTCTGATCAGGCATCCGACTCAACGACACCAGCTACCCTTCGACGACGGGTTTCCTCCATTCTATCACCCTCGAACCTATATCTCCGAGTAGACTAACCAGTATAAAGGCTCAGCCTGATCTCTCATCGCAATGAGGCCGTTTTGCTTGAAGAGGCCCACCCCGATTGACCGAAAACTAATTCGAGCAGACAGGTGTGCTTTCTATTCTTCTTAAGTTGTCGCCGTCATATTGAACCAAACTCCCAACTGAACAATATTTCACCGTCGATGCCGGTAGTCTAGTACTCTCTCAGTGCGCGGTCTCGCCCCAAGCGAAGACCATTTAATTGCATGATAGCAGTCGAAAATTCGAGGTCACGCTCGTACATCTCTCGCATGCCGATGACGAACCGAGGCAGCATGGACATTAGAGAACAAAAGCAAAGTATGCAATCAAGAAGAGTATTGGTATGTCAGGTAAGGACCGAGTTTCGCTGACCACTGTGAATATTGGGGACGGAGAAAAGCGGAGAGACGTACAGAAGAAAATAAATGATTCTTTCCCTCACGAAGAGCTTCATGTACTGGTTAAACTGCCACTTCTTTGTTGCTTCATACATATTGAAAGACTGCTTCAATGTTTTGATGATAGCAAGAATCAACAAGAACATTTGACACTAGGGAAAAGGGTGGTAGAGTATAAGCAGATCTGTTCAATGTGGCATTGGCACTTCCATTATCCTGAGATATACCGGAGAAGTAGGTACCAGAGCTGTGGAAGAGCATCAGAAAAAATGAAGGAAGTGATGACTCGGGGCACGTAAATGAAGAAGAAGACACCGAGGATCATCTTGGATCGATTCCACATTGCATAAACGTGCAGAATCATCACCGCTGTAATTGAATTTAGCACAGAGGGAGATGAATTAGAGGAGAGACAACTCACAGTCAGCAATAGTTCGATCGCCCACTGGGATACTTGGCTGGCTACAATACCTTCGAGACAAATCCGACATCATAATGGGGGGCTGTAAATTGATATCCCGCTGTGACCAGTCGTCGCGGTGACCGTGAACGACCGAGGTCTCGACTCTCCACCAAGTTCGATGTACTAATTCTGGAATGTGTGCTTACACCTGTTCAATCATTAACGACTCGGATACAGTATGCTAATGGAATTCTGATGCATACATCTATTTCTATTAGAGGATGTTTATTAGTGACAGATCAAGTGTAAGGGAGAAAAACTAACGATCACTTCGCCAGGGAAAAATGGACTATCAATTGCAAATGTATCGATCAGTCTAATCGACCATAATTTGTATGCTTGGCAGTGCGGAATTCAAGTATACTTGAGAATGAATTCAGACTTAACCATGTTCAGTTACAACTGCTCTAGACTTACAAAGCCCAATAACGGATCTACAGAACAGTCAGTTTGGGACACATGGCACAAACAGTCTCCCAAGCCTTTATATGCACCGAAACGAACAGTGTAGAGATCCCAGATCCAGGGTCTGCACTGCGGTGTTATCAGGGATGTAGTGCTTGAGTGCTAATCTGCATACCCTCTTACCCAAATATACACTGTCTGTAGATATTAGTTAGGAAGCAAGATGTGGAGGAAACCGAAACCGACAGGCTGCATGTATGTTCGAGTTGGAGGACATGACGTTACAGGAGAAACAGCAACGTCGGACTCTGTAACAACCAAAGATTGAGAGTCGAGGAGAACAGATATTCGGGTCTGGAGGAGAGGCTCGATCGCCACTAATAAGCGAGCTCGCTTCGGTATCTAGGGCTGCCCGTGTCGTATCGTTCCATCTTGGAGGGCCACTGCTAGACATCACAAGGGAGAACGTTGGGTAGTCGTCAACCCCCTTTCGAGATGCCAACCTCCAAGTCGTAGGATGTATGCTAAGTCCCGGATAACCCTAGTCTGATCAGGAATGTAATTGCCCGGCCGTCGTCACTTGCGCCGCTTCATGACTTGATCGTGTCATACAAGATTGATCAACCGGTGGAAAAGCCAGGCTGCCAGGGGTTATTTCCGAATTCCTTTTTGGTGCGCAGCGCTCCCCCTAAACTCGAACCTCTGCCTCTGTTGTCCTCGGTTTGTAGATTGGCACCTTATAGCCCTGTCGCATATGGGATAGAATCTAACCTTGGGTACGACGACCATGAGCACAAGGCGATCAAGCACCGACTGAGACTCACACGCATCTAAAGCTTGCGGGAATTAACATCGGCTTCACCCACTCCATCAACTCCGCGGCGCAAGTTACTTACCCCTTGGCTTTAAGGCGGTCTTATTCACGCGGTCAACCGGTCACCTCCAAAGCTAGTAGTTAGTTACATCTCCATCACCCCATCGTATCCTGGATGTCAGGAAGCTTACCATCATGCGACGTCGGCCTTGTACAGGCGATGCGGGATCGGGGGAAAGCACGCCCCCGAAAATCCCACCGCGAAGTTCATTTTCTGAAAGGCGAAAGTTCTAGTACTCACCCGTGGCCGTTATCCCATCCGACCAACGTCTTAATCGCTACTTGCTGACAGGTCGTACAGGTGGATGACGTCGTATCCATCGCCTTGTGACGCTCAGTGCCGATTTCCTGCGGCATTTGCTGTGGAGGTGCATAAATTATTCCGCTGAACGATCTCCTAAGGATAACAGATAAATACCCGACTCGTAGCGCAGTTGCAGAAGCGCCTTCATCATCAAAAGGTAACGTCCAGGTGCGTCTATGTTGTAACTGGTTTACCGTTGGCAGCCATTGGTATACCATGCCTCTGGGTTTGTGCCTAGTGGCGGGTTATCGTGAGCGAGGGCAAACGCGAAAGGAGTTATCACAACAATATGTGAGCCAGTGATGAATGACTTTTTTCATTGCACAGGTATGCATCGACAAACGTAATCGTGTCATTGCAGGGCATCAAGCGGAAGAGTGAAAGTGCTTTCACCGTCTAGGGACTTGAGTCACTGAGCCATCACTCGGGTGGGATACAAACGGTAAATAGCATTAACAGGACAGGGTCAATCCGATACAACTATATCGCGCACCCTACATCTGAACTGCGGCATGACACCCCAGGAGCCTACAACGTCAGATTGTAATCATATTCGCCCTGTGCACTCTGTGCGATCCACAGAACGACAGCAGAAAGCATGAGAGCGACGTTTTGGGATACGTTGACGTAGCCATAGTAGGTAAACTGCTCGGGGTAGTCACCAAGGATGTATTTGAGGACGAGGAGAGACTGGAAACGGAGCGAGGAAAATTCAGTCCGGAACGGATGTGATACAAGATCAAAAGTGACGCACCACGCTGCCAGCCAATCCACCGGCCATGAAGGCAAAGCCGACAAACAAGAACAGCCTTGCTCTCCAGACGGCGTCTGAAGAGCCATAGTCATCACCTCTGATCCTATCTTTGTCGATGAGGTTGATAATGAGCATGCCAAGAAGAGAGCATATTCCTGGGACCCAGTCTACGAATTCGACATGAACTGGTGGAGGAATCTGGGGTTCGCCATAGGGTGAGTGGGCGTGTGCAGAGAGGATGGCGGCATCGAGGAATGTCCAGTTGGCGAGTGCAAACTAACGAAATTTAATATTGAGCCAGTACAGCATGAAGGTGAGATTGGACGTACTAGAGCACCTGCGAGATAAATGCCGATTGTTCGTCTGTACTTTCCAAAGTTGAACTCGGGGAAAGGATTCAGGCAAACTCTGCGAGGGTCATAGTCTGAGCGCATGGCTGTTGGTTGAGTGCAGGGAGTGACGAGGAAGACTGCGGGGGTCCATTCTCGTGATTATGTAATAAACATCAATAAAGAAATAGAAAATAATATCTCCGTTCCCTCCTGAATGAAACTGGGCCTTTGAAATGCAAGTGATTGACATCCCCTCTTCCCCGGAGTCATCGAGCTCCACAATGACCAGGCGCACCCGCAGCGCCAGTCGCCAGCCCGGCCCTTCCAACAAACGTCACCGTTTGGCAGCACCGGCGCGCGAGCCCTCCATTATCGAGATCATCGAGCTCACCGACTCGGACAATGACCTTCCTGTACGCCGCTCTCCCAAAGAGCATCATCGCCAGCAAGGACCATCGCAGCCGACACCCGCCAAGACGTCGAACGCAGCGTTCGCCTTTGGAAAACCGAACCTTGACATACTCGCAGACCCACCGGCGTCGGCACCCGGATCTTCACAGCATGTAGTACTGCAGGGAGCTGGTGCGCTATTGTTCTTACCGAGTAGTGACGATGAAAAATACGCGATTCATCCACCACCGGTCCCTGTCGCCTCCGACGCTGCGCTGGCACATCCGCAGCTCCCTCCCCCTGAGCCAGCTGCTTCCCAAGCACCCGCCCCGGTCGATCCCATTGACGAATATATCGTTCGTGTGCTAGAAATCGTCCCAGATGTTCAGCCTATCCATGCCCTTGCACTCATCGAACAATTCATGCAATCTCAGCCAGCAAACGTCGTCGAATTTGTGTTACACGCCCTTTTCGACAATCCATCCTATCCAAAGGTGGATCAAAAGGGTAAGCATAAGCGGGACGACCCAGACGGTGATCCCAGTGCCAGAGGCTCCCCAAAGCCAAAGATGGACTATACCAGCAAAGAGCGGGTGTACAATTGTGGCCCACAATACTTTGAGCGTTCCCTGGTCAGGAATTTTGCGTCATCGCGACAGTGGTTTTCTTACTGAAATCGGAGTCTTTTAGGAACAACTCATGATGGACTTTCCGCGGATCCCAAAACCGCATATACGCTCACGTCTATTCGACAATCGGTTTTACGCGCCAACTTATCTGCTTCTCGCCGAGGAGCTCGAGAAACAGCCTCTTCCTTTCAAATTAAAGTCGATCAACTCCGTCGTTGGTAAAGGGAAAACAAGAGAAGATCCAGAATTCGACAAGGAACGAGAATGGGTACTGCTCAAGGTGGTCGAATTAGCCACTGGACAAGATGCAGCCCTAGCTGCTTCCGTCAACGAGAAAGAATACGAAGAAAATGGAGAAGGTATCGACTGTGGATGCTGTTTTTCTGGGTATCCTTTTGTTTGTGTTCAATTCCTTGATCCCGCGAAATACAGCTAATTTTTCAACAGGATCAGATGATACAGTGCCCCGAAGCTCATCTTTTCTGCAAATCCTGCATGATATCGTATGCTTCTAACCTGCTCGGCGAGCATAATCCAAACATCGTCTGCATGGACCAATCAGGTTGTACGCTCCCTTTCCCTGAATCCGAACTCGGTCGATTCCTCTCTTCTAAACTCCTCGAGTTGTATTATCGAGTCAAGCAACGAAAAGAAATCGAGGCAGCTGGGTTGGAGAATCTTGAAGAGTGTCCGTTCTGCGAGTACAAATGTGTCATTGAGAACGAGATGGAGAAACTCTTTAGATGCGAAAACGCTGAATGTGGCGCGGTCACTTGTAGAATGTGTAAGAAGCCGGTAAGTATTTCGTTCTACGGTTGGCGTAAGGCGTCGAGTTGTCGAGGCTGACCTGGGATTGGCTCCTGTGTAGGATCATCTTCCAAAGACCTGCAAAGGTGTGTTTGTACTTCTTCTATGCTCTCTAGGCGGAGGCCCTCACGTTAGATGCAGAAGTAGAAGAGGACAAACACCTGGATGCGCAACATGTCATCGAGGAGGCAATGAGTAAGCTTAGTCCACCCCTGACCTATTCTATTCCGACGTTGCCCAACAGCCCAGGCACTCATGCGCAATTGTCCGAAATGCCAGAAATGTACGTTGCCTCTTCTCGTGAATGTGTCAACCTAACCTATTGATTCTCAGCATTCATCAAGGAAATGGGTGTAAGTATTGATGGGTTGATTCATCGAAATATTCAATCCTCTCAATATCTGTGCTCACGTCTGATGATGCGACAGTGCAACAAGATGTCTTGTCCAAATTGTCATACCGTGTCGTGTTACATCTGTCGGAAGGTTATCAATGGATATGATCATTTTTCGAATGTAGGTGGCAATTTCTCTCCCTGTTTTGCACGCCTACCTCGGAGAGCCAGCGAGTCCATTCCACATGTCACGCTTCGACTGACGATCACCCATTCATTAGCCTCCTCCTTACAGTGGCAAGGCAGACAAGTCAAAATGCAACCTTTGGGATCCAGTCGAGCAACGACACGCAGAAGAGGTGAGTCGCACAAACGAACCTCCCTTCCCCTTTCCAACGCATCGCTTATGGACGCAACCTCCCAGGTATCTGAAGCTGCGAAACGCGCCCTCGCCGAACTCCGCAAGTCCCGCCCAGACGTGGACGAAACGAATCTCAAGGTAGACATCCCGGTGGCACGGGCACCACCATATCTTGGGGCTGCGCTCGGGCTCAATGGTGGTGCGGGTTTGCCAGCTTATATGGGGGTGCGGGCTTTAGGGATGGGCGGTCCGGGAGTCGGTATTCGCATGGGAGACTTGGGTGCGGGTGCGGGTGCGGTGGGCATGGGCATGGGCATGGGTGCTGGTATGGGCCCAGGCATGGGTGCACCCCCCATGGGTCTGGGTATCGGCGTTGGGAACAACCCATTCATGTTCGGAGCAGGTCAGGCACATCAGTTCGTGCCCCCAGCGTTTGGCGCTCCACGTCCACTTGGATTGGACCCACAAGCACTTCTGCGTGAGGCCGCGATCCCGGAACCGGGGATACTGCTAGCACAGGCGAGAATAATGCGACCAGCGCCGGTACGCGCATCGTTGCGAGTGCCGGCGCAGCCTGTCATGGCAACGGGCGGTGGAGGGCGCCGGCGTAAAGGTCGGTAGAAGGTTGGGGTCTTCGTTTTCGTTTCTTGGGGTGCGTTTTTTTTGTTGGCTCGTGTCTTGGAGAAGCGATGACAATGATGGGCATTGATGCGTACTTGTGATGTTGCAATACCCATACATGCAACTTCCTTTTTTGCTAGCGTATATCGATCTACCGTATGTTCACACTCTCGAGTGTGATACATGGCGTGATTTGGTGGTAGGTAGACGATGACGAGCCCGATCCGATTATGGTCACATAATAACATCTAGTTGTTGATTTATTTATTCTTGCAGCTTCACCACGAGCAATGTCTTGACAGTACAGTGTGCGCATTCAGGGGCATTCTATTCTAAAATGGATCTACAAGCTTTGCAACGATGCGGTTCCGACTGCCTCCGATAAATCTGAGGTCTACCTTCAATACAAACCCACGAATAAATACGACAATCTAGACCTGACCGCAAACCCACCATACGCACCAGCCTGGATCACGATCGCCCATGAGGCGCCCTCGATTTTCGTCTCGGTCTCAATCTAGCTCGCGGTTACGACCGGTTTGACCAAGAAATCATCCTTGGTCTTCTCTCCGCTGACGATCTGCCCAACGATCGCCTTGGCGACGTTGAAATTGAAGAAGGGGATGTACGGAATCCCAGCCTTGTCGCAGTGTTTCTTGAGGTTGTCTTTCTCGTCTATCCCAGTCACTTTGACAAAAAGGACGTCGGCGTGTTGCGCTGCGGAGAGATCTGAAGGAAAATAGGCAAATGGAAGTGCTGGAATGGAGGGGAGATGGGAATGGGAGATGGGGGTACGTACCCGAGACACCGTCACCGAAGAAGAATACGGTCGGGCCTCGACCGTCGTGCGCTTCCCTGTACTCCTGATAGGGCAAGATCGCGCGCGATTTGTCGTGGCCGTATCCACTACAAGGGGAGTTGGTTTCAGGTACGTTCACATCGTTGTATCAAGCCGAGAACTCGTTTGCCCAAACAAGGAGAAAGGGGGGAGGCGAAAGGATTTTAAAAGGGGGACTGTACCTTTCTGGATGGCGCCATGTGATGAACCATTTGCCCGTTGCGTCGCGTCCGACGCCATTTGAAACGATGGAGATATCTTTGACGACGTCCTTGTCGGAGCCTTTGGCAAGCTCCGTCAGGACCGCGCGGATGAGTTCCTCCATGCCACTATGAAACGTTTGGATCAAAACACGCATCGCTCGGCGAATATTCCCTGTCGATGGTGGGAAAGACGATGATTAACGGAACCATACCTCGACACGATGGTAAAGGGGATATCGCCCTCGTCGCAAAACCTCTTGAAATCGATAAACCCATCCGTGAACTCCACAGGTCGGCGCCCATCTGCGCCTGTGGTCGTTCGATGGTGAAACACAAGACATCGGACGGATGAATTGATCAGTTGTAGAGGTGCAAAGAACCAAAGACCGACGTGCGACACGTCGAGTATACACACCGGTACTAATAGGCGTCGTGAGATACGTCTTGCAATCATCTATCGAATGTCCATTGTCGGATACGCTCCCCAACATGAGTTCGAATGCATCCCTAGAGCCGAAATTTACGTGGACCGTGAGCGTGATGCAGAGACGATGGGTGTAAGAGTAACATCCGCGGATGTGGGTCCATGCCCTATCAGGTCGGTGGATATCCCCATCGCGGCACAACCAGAACCGCATCACCATAGCGGCACGATCATGATCAATGATCATTGTGATGGTGAATCCGAGGAATAAGAGACGTACTTGAACGATTTGCCCCTCGTCTTTCCGCTCTTGTCAAACTCGAGAATCTCCATGTTGAGCGCGATCCGTTGAGCAGTTCCCATCCCATAGTTGTCCGTGACATCTGCAAAAAGATCAATTCATTTTTTTTGTTTCATCTCAGCGCGTGATGCGTCCTCCGAGGAGGGGAGGGGGGGAGCTCACAATCATTGGAATCGCACGTCGTGATCGTGCCATCCCTGGAATTTTTTCAAGTCACTTTTGCGTACGAGCGCACATTGAGGGCTGGAGATCGCACCAGTCGCTCAACACGACGAATTTCTTGTCAAAGTAAAAGGGTTGTGTCTGCAGGCCACCCGACATCGTCTACAAGTCCAAGCCTGAGTGTGTTGCAACGCCTCGCTTAGCGTAGGCTTAGGTCAAGGGTCGGGAAAGAACTTGAAACGAGTGTAGAGCCTTTCGTTCAGATCTAGGGTGGAGTCGTCCCACCGCGAGCTCCACGGATGCTCACTGCCTTCGGCAGCCATGATCTCATCCGATTATAACTCCAAGATCATAACGCAAGATGAAAAAAAAGCAATACATTTGTGATTCAGCGTATGTGCACAGACAGTGTATCTACTAAACATATGCATATACTAAAGGGATGAATGATAAGTTAGGTCCAAAGTGCAAGGAAAGACGTGGTACTAGTACTCGTGGGGCTTGTAGAATAAACTATGCTCAATCAGCTCATGAAATTTCCATATTACCCAATGGACATCCAACAGAAAAAAATTTACCAATCCAGTTCAGGAGGGAAAAACTTGGCAATCAAGTTCTCGTAGTATGGGCGTAACTTTTCGGCATTAATCGGTTCGTTGCATTTGGAGTAGAGATCATATGGATTAAATGTGCGCACGGCCTCGAGTGATTTGGCATCTTTTGCATTTGTCAGATGCATGTAAGCACCTTCGCGATGCCATCTGCCAATGTGGTGGTCAGATAAGGGAATGAAAGGTGACCGTTTATGAGCGGCGTACGGGTAGAAGCTGTGATATCGGATCATTGCCAAGGCTTCTTCGGGAAGAGTGGACTGATCTTTGACCACGTGATAGATATACTGATGTTCGAGGGCGTCAGCCAGTGGTCTGTCGCTCAATGATCGATAACGTACCTCATCATGTCCCCAAGATAACATCACATTGTCGAGCCCACAGTGAGCCTCGTAGATACCATATTTGGTAGAATAGACTGCATCGTCGCCGTCAGGATTCCCTGCGAATGTCTCTGGGTAGATGTTCTTGTCTGAGAAAGCACACCCGACTACGAATGTGTCCTGGCAAGGTAAGATCAGCGCTGAGAACATTCGTCCGAGTCAAACCAACTCACCCCAACGACATCCCATTGGCCCTCGCTATCAAAGAAGTACAAGAGCTTGCCGAGATCGTGAATAAGGCCAGTGACCTGCATCCACTCGGGCTTGCCATCGCGTCGGATCGCCTCTGCTGTTTGGAGGAGATGATCGATTTGAGATAGATCGGTCTGCAATGCATGTGAGCATGGGTCACGAGGCCTCCGAAGATGCACCCACGTCAGGATCGGAGTCATCCACGAGGGTATTGAGCATCTCCATAGCTTGCCAGATACCCATGCGGGCACGCTTGCGGCTCTTGAAATCAACACGCGCCTTGATGTTGAATGCAACCGTTTGCTTCTCTGCACTGATATTCAGATCATGATGGCCTCATGAAGGAACAGTACCCACCATGCTGCTCTTTGTAAAAGGCCTTGACGCGCTCGCAAGCACTGTCATACTGTCTGAACGACCTCATGTCCTTTGTTGCGACGAACTCTGACTCTTCGTCCCAAAGCTTGCCTTTGAGGACGTTGACTGACAAATCGATCAGGGATTGGAGTAAGTAACGAAGCTGGTGATAGCAATCTCGACCCACCATCATCAATAGCATCGGAAACCTCGTCGAGAACAATCCCTGAGTGGTTCAAAACTGGCATGGTGAAGTGGAGTGAGTATGCCGAAGATGCAAGGGACTACTGATGGAAGGGAAGAGGTTGTATGGCAAATGAAGAACTCACCGAATATGCTTTATACCCAGGACAGGGTGGAATCAAAGCCCCTGCGGCGTATAACGCAAGCATGAATCCAATACCCACGAGTACCACATCGGGCTCGGAGCTCCACATTGTGACGAGTCAGTTTGGTCAATTTTGGCGACCCGTTTTGTCAGCATTGACGACGTGGAATTGCCACTTTCGTGAGTCGTTCTCACTGGCCACAGCCCAGGAAACCACCCGGTCTTCTAACTCCAGAACCAGATGGGCGTATCGTGATTGGTGATCATGACACTTGCGGGCGGTGTCATGCGGCTGGACCCCATTCAGGTAAGTGTTTTGCGTCCCCCCTGGGTTCAATAAGAACCGCGGGTCCCAATGTCGCTTGGTGTCAGGTTCAGCGGGGCCTATGACAACAACGGCTCATTGAGTTGTGCAGGCACTGGCAGGATAACGTGGCAATCGATACATGCCATCGGTAACGCCATTTGCTATCTCCACCTGAATCCGAGCTGCACGGTGGGACGCTATAGGAAGCCTGTCATTCGTGTGAACGACCAACTTTTGATTGGATAGAATATGAATATGGTACTGTACTCAGTTGCATGGAACATGTCAATGGGCATCTGTAGGATCTATTAGAGATTACGTTGGTAACGTTGGTAACGTTGGAGCAGACTTTTAAACGTTCTCAACCAAGGGGGGCATTGATCTGGAACTTGGCAGTAACGTTATTGCTTGACGACTCTATGTATGACAGTCCATTCGAGAGCCGTGATTGGAAGATGGGTTTGCGCAGAAGGAAATTAAGGGTCGTTCCTGGTTGTCCCGCTTGGCCCTGCGACGCGTTTCCTCCGGAGCCTGGCACCGGCTGGCTCCGGGATTACACCTGTTCGTTCCGTCGATCTAGCAAGGTCTGGACTATTAGAAACCCGAGGAAATCCCATGCGATTGTGTATATCCATGTAAGGAGTGGTAGTATAAATGCAAGCTGTAGCAGCTCGAGCGGAATCGTCTGGACCACACAGGGTGGGAACTGAGTACTGAATTATGATTATGACATGGTAGA
This sequence comes from Boletus rubroflammeus, assembly GCA_038090375.1. Lineage (NCBI taxonomy): Eukaryota > Fungi > Basidiomycota > Agaricomycetes > Boletales > Boletaceae > Boletus > Boletus rubroflammeus. The sequence continues at coordinate 23,048 of JBBPMQ010000106.1, forward strand.
GAGGGTGATTGCGACCCTCCGGGGTATAAGGGTGGCTGAATGGGATGAATGTTACATTTAGTATCTAGGCCGGGCGTTCGGATCGCGTGCCGAGGTTGCCTCCATGGATTCCTCACCTCACTGGCACCATAGTGTCTCTGCCACAACTTCATACAAGTGATATGAAATCGACCCTAGGTAGGAAACTGAAATCGGTTCCGAGTTCTGGATCATTGCTGGTTTCTTGGCTGTAGTTCAGAGTTACAATATATGGTACATAACTACAGGCGGTCACGACTGTCACAAACCTTCTTGGGGCCGGCATCAGTACCACCGAGTTCGCAGCTAAGCGTCAGGCACCATCTCACTTGTTAGGGTGAGGGATTGGCCAGTTGTCAAAACCAAGGTCGACGCCTGGTCTACTTTCAGCTTGACGGGTGTTTTCGAAGAGAGTATCACTTACCCCAAGGCGGCGTGATCAGCCGCTTCTGCTTTCCACTGGCTGCCACACCATCAAGCTTGGCCACGTCATCAGGTGCTAATTTGTTGTACGCAGCAAGAGCACCTGTAAAGTTTGCCTCGATGCGGGCCTGGGTGACGGATTTTGGAAGCACGACAACATCTTTTGCAACTGTTTAATCCATGTCATGTGTGATCATGACAAACGTGCAATGAGCAGATGAAGCCTTACGGAGATAACCTAATAGGACATCGGATGTCTTCAAACCATACTTGCTCGCAATCTCCGTAGCCACTTCGTCGGTGAACAGGGGTGAGTTTATTGAGCCGAGAGGCGAGTATGCCTGGGGAACAATCGTCTTGGATTTCAAATAGTCCAAAAGTTTGAGTTGAGGGTTGTACAGGTGAAGCTCCAGCTGATCGACATAATTGAGTTTGCCAAGATCATGAAGGACATCAACGACAAACCTGGTCAACAGCCGGAATGATTTCTGCGGTTGGAAGAATTTTCTCAAGCATTATCTGCGAGAAGTTTGATGCGCCAATGGACCTCACTTTGCCTGTGATGTTCTTCAGCTGATGTTCCACAGATTTTACCACGACAGTTCGGACCCTGTACCTTACCTTTCTTGACCAACACTTCCATATCCTTCCACGTTTCTTTCAGATCCCTTGACTCATCGACGTCACGATTCCCATTTGGGCGCGTCGGAAACACTGGGTGGTTCCCATTTGGGTTCAATGCCACCGGCCAGTGGATGAGGTACACGAGGCAGTGTCATTACACCAACGGCAAACATGAACAGGGACAGGGCGCACAGTCGAGGTAATCTGTCCCGAAATTAGCGAGTGTCTGATCGAGGCATTCCTCGACTCGTCTGTGGTAAGTACACCACAGTTTACTGGTGATCTACAGTACAACGTAAGCAAAATCCAGAACTGGCACAAGTGAAATTCGGTTTGTTGCATACGTAGACTTCTTCTCTGGGAACGCCGGATGCTTTCAGACCTTGGCCAACTTCCTTCTCGTTTCCGTATGCCCTGTAACCGTCAAAATTCACCAGTTAAGTAGACGATCCCAGTGACCATACATAACCCACCAAGCGCAGTCAAGGTGTCGATACCCGGCTCTGAGTGCTGCTTCAACAGCGTGCGCAACATCATTGGGTTTAGATTGCCAGGTCCCTACGATTTCAGGCACTCAAAATACGATTTTTTTTCGTCATTCCAAGTCGCACTCACCGAGACCAATGGCTGGGATAGAGTCCCCGTTGTTCAGCTTGATAAGATGAGAGGACATGAATGGGGAACGCTCGCAAGAGTGCGCGGGACTCCGAGTCCGTGGTTCGCTGAGCTATTCCTAGTAAGATCTTAGTCGACGGACCGGACGGACCGAACCAGCGACCAGGTGCTATTGGGGACATTTTAAGAGAATTCTCCGGTGCCCAGAACTATTTACACCACGGTAGCGAGTACCTCAAGACTGGCAGCAGCCTGAATGGGCCGTGGATCCCACTAGTATCTCGACATTGAACGACGCGTCGCGCGACCCATACTTTGCCAGCGCGTTTTTTGTGGCCTTGACCTGGCTCGTTGGATTTCGTTTTGCGCATTCGCACCTTGTGCGAACTAAAAACTGATGAAATAGACTTGCAATGATAGCCTAAGAGATCGTTAGATTGAGGATGATGTTGAATTCGCTCGGTTGTCATGGATCTGCAAGGGGGGTCGTCCCGTTCCGGTGCATCGGACCGACTTTCCGCTACGGTCAGCCGATCAAAAAATAAACAAGTGACCCCTTCAATTTCTACTACTGCCAGCATCATTTCACCCTATCTCTTGCAGATCACACCCTACTTGAGGATGTTTTGATAGGATAGGATAAATGGGTACTACGACACGTGCTGATTGCCCTGGCTCACACCAACACGCCGTGCAATTCTTATAGCATCCATGTTCCAGTCATGGCGCCCTTGGGCTCTTCGAAACGTGCCGCTCATCCGGTGCTCGTCAACGTCGAAAATGAAGGGAGGACAAAAGTAAGCGAATCTTGATCTGGATCTCGGCTTGCCTTCTCGGCTTAGCGTCGCTATGTCTGCGCTGAGCGGCTTCTCTTTCTCTGCTTTTAGCAATACTTCCGACATGCTTTCGCTCAACGATTCGGGTACCACGCGTTGCAAATCTTATGGTTCACCATGTTCCTTAATACTGCATTTGTTCATTGGAACGTCATCTGGGATGCAAATGACCGGAAACTGCCCTCGAAGGCTATACTTTAGATCGTCCAGATTTACAGCCCGTCAACGTTGACTTTATCTCGAATCTGCGTATGCTCCGTAGCTATGTCTATGCTCGAGTTAACCTTATTGCGGTTGCTTGACCTTTTCTTCGCATCATTCTCCATTTGGGCGACATCTTCCTTCCCACAGGGTCTGGAATTCATCATCTCCCTTGTTCGATCGCGTGCATCAAGTGCTGCGTCGTCAGAAAATGCGAGCGATGATAGACTGGGTTGGACGTGATGCTGAATGGCAAGCGTTTTCTGGTCTCGTTCTCGTTTGATGTCGCTCACAGGACTCGTGACTGGATACTTGTTCCCATCTACGCGCTGGCTGGTGCATCTATACTCGGCACGGAAAACAGCGTTGAACATCAAGTTTCGATAACAATGTTTAATGTTACCTAACCTTTCACGGTCACGAAATAACTCCTGGACCGTGCATATGATATAGAGTCGCCCTTACCGCAACAACAATCTTCCCGTTTCCATATCCATCCAAGCATGGCGCGCAACGTTTCTTTTTTTATACCGTTACCCGAGTCGCTCCGAATGAACTCGTCTGTCCGGGCGTGCTGCAGGCGGCTATGTCATGACATTTTGACAAACCTTCGGCATCCGGGCCTCACCTCCGTCCATAGGCTAGATTGACAGCCGCGGCCGGCGGTCGGCGCATTGCGTTGTCCAAGATGAGCAGGCCATACCGTTCTTGGTCCGAAGGCGCTTACAGTGATCGACTCAAGCAAGTATATTCTGCGTTGTAGAGATCTCGACTCAGGCGACCAGCACATTCCACACCTCGCATCATGGTATCCTTTGAACGAACTCGCAGACGAGACAGAGATACACGACAGCCGATGTGCGCATGCTCCAAGTGGCATCCGAAGGTGGTTGAACGAATCGCCTGCTCATCCGAACTCAATCCTCCGGAATTCGACTCTACAATGGCGGCGTGGGTGTTGGTTGCAGAGTTCGGCGCGATCTGCTGTCCGCAGAGCTTGTCGAAGGGTGTACGCTACTGGAATATCTCTCAGTTCTGCTGGTGGATGAATGAATGCGAGCTTATGGGGTACGCCCATTATCCGTCGCAAGTACACAACGAAATAGGTCAGCTCGCTTATACTACAGAATTACCAAGTGCTCCACCGCTGATAACACGCCTTTCGTTCCTTGCGATGGCGAGATCCCGAACCCCCACGTTTCATAGAGTGGGCGCTCGTTCTTGCTTATCAACATCGAGCAGGTGACAACTTACAAGTTGTTCGTTCCGATAAACGGGATTCTAGTCGCTATCTCGCAATGAATAGGCGCGATTATCGGCGGGACTCGAGGTGGGATAAGCCGTCATATCTGATTGCGCGAACTATGTTCATTGGTCAAACACAGTCTAGTCTCTCCGAACGTACAACGAAGCTTTGTGAACTTTGATGGGAACAGGTTTCTCGAGACGCACAACCAAAATGGGGGTATCTTACACCAGTACGAATTGTCCGGGAATAAAGAGAAGACATGAGAGCATAGGTGTGAAGTGCAGCGCATCGGTAATGACCTCAACGAATCTCCGACGCCGATTTAGTTATCGTTCTACACCAAGCCCGGAGACTTAGATGCAAGGGCAGCCCTGGTAAGTTCCAGTAGTGCATACGCCCATTGGGATGCCAGTGCATCCGGTCGTCGAACAACTGATGAAGCTAGCCCCGCTGCCACACTTGTTGCAAGGGCAGCCACTGTACGTGCCCGCAGTGCATGTGCCAATGGTGCCGCTTGGGTCGAGGAATACTCCCGCGCAACCTGAGGTCGAATACGTTAGCGGATCGCTTCAGGTACCGACGAGGTGGGTTTACCGTTCTGGGTGCAGTTTCCGTTGTAAGTTATACAGCTAATTCCAATCTGACGCTTGAGGAGACCATCCTCCTGTGGAGAAAGCTATGGTCACTGATTATTCTTTTAATTGTCAAGGAAGTAAGGCGACATACAGCGCGTCTGTACCCGCTGGGCGTCGCGGACGCCAGGGCGGCAGCAGCAGCAAGGACGACGAAGCTCTTGACGAAGTGCATGGTCATATGAGTAGGTGAGATTTGTGAGATCAGTCGAAGCTTGAAAGCTGAGGAGTTGTCGAAGTTGTTGAACAACTCGAGCTTTGCCAACGTACGAGGTTTATATGCCTTTTCTTGATCCCCATTTTGGTCACATCTAAAATGTTACAGCATGCTATAAAATTATATATAGGTTCAACAACAGCAATGCCGTCGCGGACCACCATCAACTTGGATGTGGACACGTACTGATCCCAATCAACGACATTATTTCAAAGGTGGTTAGTGCTACATTCACGCGAATTCATCTCCATCGCCTTCCGTCGAACCGTGTGTCGACAAATGAACCTACGGTCCAGAGAGAGGCAGCGATGTTCTGTCGTTCGTTGCTGCCGCACTACGATGCACGCATATGCTCCTATAAGGGTCAGGCATCAGAAAAACAAGAGTTTCACGTTATACTTGTCGTAAGGTATGATGAAAAAAGGAGTAATGCTGGAGATGATTCTTGTGCAAACATGACAGCTCAATGTTACCCAATTCGATCCCAGCTAATATCATACGTCGAATTGATCTTTTCGTTACAGCACCTTGCACTTCTGAGTCCAGACTCAGCAAAAGGTGCTGCCAGTGCGGACCGCGACGGTTATGAGCGTCGATTTCACAATGTCATCGTCATTTCATATATCATGCAATGAACTGTATACGCCGAGAGTCCTTCTACGCCGAGCCCACCGCCGGGGCCACCGGGCGCCGTCCAGCGGATATATCCTCATTCCACTCGTGGTCGTACCTCTTCCTTGTATAACTAATCTCCTTCGCGCAGACCAACCACTATTAGTGCACGCGTCGCGATCACTTACTACTTTGAATTGATTCTCTTCAATGGCATTTGAGGCTGAGATCGGGAAAAGTGATCGAGTGGAGCCCAACACTGGTCATCGCGAAGCTCGAGCCACCGTAGTGATGCGGAGAAAAATAGGCCTTCTAGAGAATATGTAATGGTGGAGTTAATAATGCAACAGAATTAGTCACTGGACGGTATATACACATATTCATATTTGCGAGTGTGGAGTAGAGGTTCATAAGTGACATCCACTCATCTCACAATGTAGTTGGCCAGTTCCCAGCCCACACAGCAGTGCCTGAATCGACGGCAATGATTTCGAATGCTGTTCACAGAACTGGTTAATCTTTTGCGCGCAGCAAGGACTGATTGTGGGGGGTGTAAGACACAATGATTGTCGAATGGAATCAAGCCTCACACCATTGAATCGATATCTGAGCACCTCCCAAAAATGCAGGTGTCTTTACCTTGTATCCGACCCGTTTTTGTACTAGTTGTCCTGATGAGTTTGATATGTAGGCCGGTACGGAAGAGGCACCACGCTCGCGGGTGTCATCTACATGTATCGGGTTTCCGGCGTGAGGATGGGAAGAACATCGAAACACAACTTTCATCTTTTCCGCGAGCTCTGTGGAAGCAAGAGACTTCGCAGTGTTCTCGTCGTCACTACCATGCAGCCTAGCGTCGACTCCAAGTCAGGCGAGGGGAACAAGAGCTTGCAAAGTATCATGACCTGCCCAAGCCCGTCCTAGACGAGGGCGGGCGCGCTGACGGACATGAATCCGCTCAAGGCATCTTCCGCCGCTTGACTTCACAAGGGCACGCCTCTTCTCATCCACCAACGCGAGCCCGTCGACCGCGAGGGCAAGCTGCTAAGCTGACACTGGTGCGGGTACTGAGCTCTCTCACCAATTAACGGAGTGCATCAACCGCCTTAAAGGGGAGATAGGAAAGCTGCGTGAAGAGATAAGTCAGCTGAAACTGGCAAAGGACGAGAAGGCGCGGAGTGAGCTCCTGCAGCTTCTAAAGACCCGGACCGTGTCGAAAACGACAACAAACGCCTGGAGAAAACGGTGAGGTAGGTAAGCTAACTTTGATGCTGGCCACCCTCCACATGATCTCTTTGCACAAGAAAATCGACGCTCTCACAAAGAATGCAAACCAACCGAAGGCAAAGGGTTGGTTCAACTGGTGGTAACGAGCGGGGGTGTATGGTTGGTGGGGTGAGATTCAAGAAAAATTTCCGGGATCGTTTGCATTGGCAAGAACTCCAAGCATGCAAAATGTTGTAAATAGATACGATAGGTTGTCATAGATGACGCACTTACTTGAACTTGCAGACCTTGTCCCGTGCAATAAGATGCTGGGATGATCATAATGCGTGTCAGACACGCGGAGCCAGACATTGCCAATAAGATAACGCACATGTACTAGCAGTTTGAAGTTGAAGTTGTATACTTGGCACGGAGTCCTGGCACTGGCGAATCGGACTTTCTCGGAATATCGATTTTCGTAGTGGAAATGACCTCCGGGCCCCGCGCGCGTAGCCTAAATTATTGTCAAATCATCTCTCTCCCTCCTTCGTTCACTTACTAGTAGGTGGAAAGTACTACACCAACTTCCGAGTACCACACACTGGCAAGACGACGTTGATGCAGCGAACCTTGCCACCATTTCCTTTTCTCCCTCGTATGTACTTAGGAGGTTTCTTACTAGGCCGTTCAGGCGATTTGAACGGTGCAGCTGAATGCCTGTTCTGTTGCCAAAGTGGCCTAGTAAGAGATCTTGACAATTGAGAATATTAAGCAGGACGAGGTCCTAGCGGGGACCCACAACCAAGCGGTTCTCCAACCTGGGCTTGCACAGCAACGGTGATTACGAGTGCGCACGGGCCAGTTCGTCTTATTCAGGAGTAACTCCCAACCAGTCATCAGTTTCTGAGATAGTTGGTTCAACCCTTGATCTTTTCACCACCGATAAATCGCCAGTCATACTACGATGGACTTGGAAGAGTTCGAGGTTAATCATCGTGAGGTTGACACGACCATCAACCACGCAACCCGCTCGTTGTCGATCCCAGCTGCATTGAAGGGGATTAATGCTGAATGGCACACTGCCGGAAGGCGAGCTAGGTGGATGGATCTACTTGGTGACTATGCTGGAGTTGAGCCATTCATCATCGATGGTAGAGTGCCATCGCGATCTATGTTTGTTTCACTAATTTACGCGCCCTCTCCGTAGGGCATTCATTGATCCAGCTGGTTATCGACGATCCACTGCTGGCATTGGGGAAACCAGGTGGTAAGTATCGACATTGCATTACCTCGTAAAGGATTTGTGCATGACTATAAAATCAGACCCTTCCTTCCAGATTCTGCACGCTTTCCACATACTTGAACGTACACTCGATGAATTTATCAAGCGTTCGGCCGTGTTTGACGTCGTATTTTGGGACGGTGAGTTCCATTGTGGTTGCCTGGACTCCATCCTGAAGCCTAGCAGAAACCCGACACCTTGCATTGAGGACCGGTGTGGGTGGCTTCGAAGAAGCATCCAGGTCCCTTGCTCGCAAACTTCTTTTCAATCACTTGCTCAAGATACCCCAAGTCTCTGTGCACGTCTTCGCTGGTCTTTCCGATCAAAAATGGAAGGAATACCAGTTTTTACGAAAAGTAGGTCGACATCGGCTACTCATGTTCATCCCGTTCATTCTCACCTAGCCTATGTTCGTCATGGTCAATGACGGTGGCACAGATAAGGAATTGATAGATCCTTTCGCCACCCATCGCCTCCTTTGCCACCGTGTCTTTTTGTGTGATCTTTTAGCGAGCGGGTTGGCGCTCGCACTCTTGGCCGGCGCTGAGTTCCGTGATTCAAAGGTCATTCTCCTCACGTGATCATCACGAGTGAAGACTCAGTTTCTCATTGAACAGGTGCTTTCTTTTGTCTACGAGTCAAAATCACGTCGAGCAAACGATTTCATTCCCACTCCTCTTCGTAGTGCATGTTCCACAGTGGCTCGTGTTCTCGAAGAGGAGGCGAAGAGCGTTAATCTTATTCTGTCATTCACATCAAACGAACCCTTCCCGACATTGAAAGCACTTGCGATCGAGGATGTCGTTCTAGAGGTGGCATCCCTGACACGATTTTCAGGTCCTCGGGAGAAAGCTCTCTCCTTTGCATTCCTCATTCATCTAGTGTTACTTCTTCGTCTTTCGACGCAAGATCGGGCCAGAAGATTGGAACCTATGCAAGAAGGATTCAAACGTCAGCTTGCATCGGATTTCCTCCCGGCCATTTTCCGCGCTGTGGAGGTGGCCATTACGTCATTGAGTACTACCATCGATATCGATGTGAGGGTGTTCATCGCGCTCGTTCGGTTCTTGGCAGAGAACAGCACGCTCTCGGTGCAAGATATATTCGGGGATGATATTGCCAAATTCGTGGAGGATAAATTATCTTCATTCTCTGTTTCAATTTCAGCATTTTTGCAATTCGCCCCGGGATTCCTTCCGTTGCCAACGCTTGTCTCTCCACCCACAGAGAATAGGCTCGGACTGCTTCCCTTCAGTAACAAGATTTTCGACGACGAACTCGCGCCTATTCGTAGTCTCACTGACGACGACGGTGCGGCAGCCCACCAAGTCGATGAAACGGAAGAAGACGAGGGAGTTGACTGCGATGAGGGGTCCGATACCGACGAATGGGACACTAGTAGTGAAGAAGACGAAGAAGAAACGAGCGCACCCAAATTCCTACCCGATGTACCAAGGACAGGTTATTTCGACGACGGGACTCTTTTCAACGACACGCAGCACTGGCACAATCACAAAAAGCCTCTGTTGCCGAAGCACCTCGGAGGCGAGGCGCCGACTGCGACCGCGACGCAGTGGCAACGAAAGAAGAAACTTCGCTCTGATCAACGGTTTATGAAGACGTTACATGATCAGGCTGCGACCTTGACGGGTGCATCGGGTGCGGCGCTGCATCAGATCAAGATACCGCCGGTCGGTGCGGCATCAAATCGACCCCCATCCAAGGTCACTGCATTCGCATTTTACGACGCATCTACTCAGCATTAACTGAGACCCATACAACCACAGAAGCAGACTCATACACGTCCCACAGCTTCCAAAGCTATACAGAAACAATCCAAAGCTGACGCCATTCGGGAGCAAAATTTGGCGCAAAAGGCGCAAAAGCAATTCGCAGAGTCGATCACGTGGTTAACAGAGCGCATCCGCGAGCTAGATTCAATGACCACCGTATCTTCTGTGGAAAAGTCCCTCTCGGATTTGAGACGCAGTCCGAAGTCCATCGAGCCGCTCGTCGCGACCGAGTTGGCACTGTATGGTCTCCATCGCTTGTTCCAGTATTGGATCCTTGATCCGGAACGTGAGTCGGCCGCGGTCCGCGACAAACATAGCGTCACCGCACTTCGTACGATCAAGGACATCCTCGAAGTCAATTATTTGACGACTGACGTCCGAAAATGCATACAAGTCGTCCTGAGCGTCCTCGGCTTTTCCGCGTACACGGACACACTCACAATCGGTTCATCAACACAGGAAGATCGTCGGCTCACGTTCAAATTTGTCAAGTTGGTCGAGTCAAAAACGCAAGAGCCGTTGCATGCGTTCATGCGCATCAAGGAGCATCCGATCGAATGGCAATTACGCGTTTTCGGCGAGTACATGGATCGGAGTATGGACAGCCAAGTCGATCCGCGGGTCTCGTTCAAACCCGATGCATGGCAGAGACAAGTCCTGGACGCGATTGATGACAACAAGTCTCTTCTCGTCGTTGGTGCGTGATCGTGAGATTTGGAGGCTATTTGGGGTGTACTGAACTACGTATCCTCAGCCCCGACTAGTGCGGGTAAAACGTTCATATCGTACTATGCGATGGAAAAGGTCCTTAGAGGGTCGGACGAAGGTGTCATCGTTTATGTTGCCCCGACGAAAGCACTCGTTTCCCAGGTCGCCGCTGAGATATACGCGCGGTTCAGCAAGGATATGAATGGTCGTAAGTTCCTTCTTGTTCTTGTTCAAAGGACTCGACAGAAACGCGTCACCGCGTCACGATATACAGGGAGTTGCTGGGCCGTTCATACCAGGGATTATCGTATCCACGATCCTCAAAATTGTCAGATTCTCGTTACGGTTCCAGAGATGCTTGCCATCATGATGCTTTCGCCACCCTTGGCCCAGGTGTGGACTCCCCGTGTGAAATAGTGGGTTGGTTTCGGCTGCTTTACCGCGGTGATTCATGATCTTTATACTTAGTATCATTCTTGATGAAATACATACGATCGGTCAGCAAGAGGGCGGGTCTGTATGGGAGCAAATCCTGTTGCTGGCTCCCTGCCCCATCATGTCAGTCTTTGTCCTCCCCCCACATTTGGCCGACGATGATATATTTGACCTCATACAGTGGCTTGTCCGCGACGGTCGGAGCACCCGAGAAATTCAATACATGGCTCGAGGCTATTCAGAAAGCGGGGGGTTTCCAGCACACTTTTGTCCATCACCCACACCGATACTCCCATCTCCGCAAGTTCTTTTACAACGTCTGCGAGAAACCGAGTAGCACATTCGAATCGATCCCCACATACAAATCCACCACACGGATGCGATACCTCCATCCGATCGCGATGCTCGCCTTCGGTCCAAGATCTATCCCTTCCGATCTTGCATTAGAAGCTTTAGATACGTTGACGTTGTACAGGGCGCTTGCGGCGCATGGCGACATACCACCCTCGACGTTGGACACGTTGGATCCACTGATGTTTTTCCCCTCAGACAGACTCCTGCAACAAAAAGACGTGATCGCATACGATGCGGCGCTCAAAGCATGTCTCGCGCTCATAGCCACTCAGTCCGATCCACGTGACTCAGCGGCACCGTTGCACAAGGTTATTACGAGCCTCGAAGACGATGCGCTGAGCCGGGTACCCATCGAGATGATCAATACCCAGCCCTCTCGCGCGACGTTCACGGAGAACTTGATTCATCTCGTTTGTGATCTCCACGCCCAAGGCGATCTGGTAAGCTTCAAATGTCGGGATGCACAGTGGGGTCTCTCAACACACCTCCCCCCATCCCAGCCAGCGATCTTTTTCAGCTTTGATCGAACAGACTGCGAGATCATGGCCACCATCCTCCGTCGTGTGTTACTTGCCAAGGAAGAAGAATGGCGCGCTTCGAACCCAGAATGGCAACGCACACTGGCGCAATACGAAGAATGGCTGTCGAGGGCAAAAGATCGCGAGCGGGCAGCTGCTAGGGCAGCGAAAAACAGAGTAGATCCGGGTGAGACCAAGACGCAGACGGCGGAGTGGCAAGCATCGTTTAATCCCAAGGCGCCGCGGCCCGAGTTTTCATTTGCGGGTCAGCATACATCGTATACGCCAAGTATGCTCGAGGAGGAGTTGGCGCAGTTGGCCCGGTGGACATCGACGCCTTCGTGGGCACTCGCTTGCTTGCAACGGGGAATCGCGGTGCATCATTCTGGCATGAACAAGCGCTATAGGACGGTCGTCGAAAGGTAGGCAAGGTACACGTTTGGTTTGTGCTTCTGGATCACTGAGACGATGGTAGTCTGTTTCGTCGGGGATTTATTCGTGTCATATTTGCAACAGGTTATTCCTTATACGAGGCATCGAGATGAACGGTTCTAACGGAGATTTGCACAGGAACGCTTGCACTCGGTATCAATGCACCAACGAAGACGTCGATCTTTTGTGGTGATTCGCCATACCTAACAGCCCTCATGGTACGCCGTAAGGAGTGGATCTACTTGTGAGATGTTGCTGACGGTCCCCATCAGTATCGACAATGCGCTGGTCGTGCTGGGAGACGTGGATATGATCTTCTCGGCAAAGTCGTGTTCTATGGTCTCCCCCTGGGTCGAGTGCAACGTTTGACCTTGTCCAAGCTCCCATCCCTCGGTGCCAACTTCCCAGTGACGTCTACGCTTATTCTTCGTCTTTTCAACCTCCTCGAGGGTTCTGGATACGCGCCTGCCGCCGTGAGCGCCGTCCAACGCTTGTTCCGGCTTCCTCAAGTCAGCTTCGGTTCCGAAGAGGGCAATCACCAACTCCTACACCACCTTCGGTTCAGTATCGATTACCTCCGACGCGCGCGCCTGTTAGACGAACGCGGCCGCCCGTTCAACCTCTTTGGGATCGCCTCTCACCTCTACTACACCGAACCGAGCAACTTTGCGCTCGTCACGTTGCTCAGACACGGCGTCCTTCACCGCATCTGTGCACAGCCCAGCGTCATCCAAGCCAAGCGAGACTTTATCCTGCTGATGAGTCACCTATTTGGAAGACGATATTTGCCAGGATCATATCTCAGAGATGAGAATACGGCGGAAATCATCAAGAAGTCTGCGTCGATGGTTATTTTACCTCCCTTGTCGGACAACGCTCGGCGCGTACTCGCAGCGCACGAAGAAGAGATTCTCCGGATCTTTACGGGGTATGCGCTCACGTACGGCTCCCATCGCAGTGCCGAACTAGGTCCCGACAATCGCCTCCCGCTGAGCGGTATCGAGCTCTGCGGAACACCCGCATCGCATGCGGCGGCGCGTTTCGAGACGTGGTTGAAAGAGACGACGTTAAAGGTCGTGGCGAGGTCGCTGTTTGTTGCGAACTCGGGGCACGACGATCGGTTTGAGAGCGTGCCGGATTTAGCGAGGACGGCGAGGAGGGGGTTGAGTCTTAACGAACACACTGTTCCTTCGTTTGCGCCAATCTTTGCGACACCGGCGCGAAATGAGTCCGACGAGGACCGTCACGCCAAACCCCACTCCCACGCGCACGGTTTTGCCCTCAACGCGTACATTCTCGACTTTTACACACACGGCCAGGTACAGCCGTTGAGCGAGGCCAACGCAATACGACGAGGCGACGTTTGGTTCGTGTTGCAAGACTTTGCTTTGACGTTGATGACGATGCGAGGGGTGTTGGAGCAGTTGATTATGCGGAAGCGGGAGCCAGACACGGGCGAGGGTGAGGGTGGGGGTGAAGGCAAGTCGGAGGATTTGGATAGTGGGTTTATCGATATGGACGATCCGACGGAAAAGGACGATGAGGGGGATGATGGGGATGGGGATGACGAAGGAAGGAAGCGGGGGGTACAGACGGGGAGTGGGACGGGCCGCGTCAAACCCAGTCGGGTGGCGGACAGGGACTGGAGAGTGCTTGAGGTGGTGTATGAAGTGACGGAGGAGTTTGATGAAAAGTTCAAAGCCATGTGGGCCTGATCAGGAGTCGATCAAATTTGAGTCATACGTGTTTGAATTTTGTTGTATGTTGTACAAGTTGCCGCTTTGTTCTCGTAGGTGCTTGCACTTTTCCTGAGTCTAGAAAAGAATGCCATGCGCACTAGTTTTCTTGGGTATATATAGACCCCCATTTTCAGCCATCGCAATTGGACTCATCGTCATGATGTGGTCGCATTCTACTGTCCAAAAAACACTGGATACACATGGGGATCAGCCTCGTCCTGAATGATTGGACTATCGGTCCGTTCGTGATGCTCGGATTGGCGTGGGCAACGTTGCCGGACCTCCTGACGTACCGTACTGGTGTCATCATGGTCGGGATCGCGCGATGTATTGCCATGGTCGTGGTATGGAACCAATTGGCCGGTGGGGACGGCGAGTATCGCGCTCTTCTTGTCGTCGCGAGTTCGGTGTTGCAGATCGTATTCTACTCACCATATGCAGTACTCCGAGTCTTCATCGACAAATTAGCTCGAGCGCCTCCAGTATGGCGCAGTCGCAATCTCGGTGTTGATTGTACGTCGGTGTTAATGTCGTTGACGGTGTATGTCCTGCTGACAGGCTTGCAGTACTTGGGTATCCCACTAGCTGCGAGGGTGATCACACGGTTCACTGTCATGCACCTCACGTCGAAACGGTTTCTTCAAGATGTATTCTTTCCCCGATTCTCCCCACTGATCAGGCGTTTGCAGTGACCATTGGACCGGTGGTGGAAGTGCCGGTGCCACTTGCCTTGACGTGGGTCGCGCGGTTTCTTCGGACGCGGCTGGAGTGGGGTGGTGATCGTGATCGTGATCAGACGATGCTGGTATACAAGGAACAGGGAGATGTCCTTCGGACCAAGACTGAGTAAGCAAGCCTCGAAACAAAGGCACTTTGAATCAGTTTGTAAGTGGGACTGAGGATGGCTCGCGCGGAGGTGCAACGACCATCCTGTGATAAATATCTTTCGAGCGGGTCTACACCTTGATACTTGACTCAATTCAATTCAATCCTATATCATCACCTTCTATGCGGGCTCGATCGTTCCTATCAATGTCGATCATCTCCGGATTGGAAGCGTCATCCTCGAAGCTATCCTTGTGGAGGGGGCCCCAGCGATCTAACATATGATCGTGGATACCTTCCAACTTATTACGAGTCTAGCAACCACTCCGGAACTAGGGATCAAGTGCCATGCGCTCTAATTCTTGTACATCGTAACAAATACAATACATCGCTATCAATTCGTTAATAGTATCATAGAGATGACCGGTGGTATACCACGTAGCCATGCAGTGCAGGGTAGACTGATAAGGCAGCTAAACTTTGAGAACTATATCATACAGCACAAGGTGATAGCAAACGACGACGAGAAAACAAGATGATGATAACGTACAGCCAGACATTGAACACAAGTGATGAAACCCACGGACCGCGTCACAATATCTCCACGACTTCAGCGTGGATATCCCTCGTGAAGTTGACCTGCGGTTCGAGTCCTGGAACAATAATTGCGTGCTCAGCAGCGACTCGCATGAACTCCCCATCGGATTGCTGTTGGAGCAACAGCACATGGAATGGCTGTTGCAGACGAACAACTAGCCGCAACGCCCGGGTATAGTCATCCATTCTAATGGCGGGTACGGCATGCAATGGCGAAGTGGGCTCGGAGCCGGCCTCGCCCTCCAGATCGGACTCGTCACCATCTGCTGCACCTCCCAGAACGAAGCCATCAAGTGGATCGCGCAGATCGCGAATCCACGGATGTACAAAAACGAGCTTGCGCGGCTCCATCAACGAGAGCTTGTCCGATGTCTGGAATTCAACGTAGCCAATCCCTGAGACTCGAGCACGGTAACGATTCTCTTGACATATCCCAATTTCTTGTACACCGAGCCTTTTTACTGCGAATATGATGCATGGGAGGTGCAGTCGGCGGTTGGCGAAGCGTGCTGGTGGTAAACGGGTGATCCGCTCGTGGATTAGCATGGCATCTGCCTGTAATAGTGACCTTCTTAATTCCCCAACGCGCAGGTCCATTTCAGCATCTTCGATGACCGACGAAGCACACGGCGTTTGACTATAGACGGCGAGGGTGGCGGGAAGGGAGCTGTTGTATGACGACGACTTGCCGGTCCAGGCAAGCACTGTCACGTCGCCAGAACGGGCTAGGATCTCCTCGAGAAGGTGGCCCAGCGCCGCATCTCCTTCTCCGTAGTGCGGCCGAATATCACTCTTGAAAATACCAATCAACGAGTACGCGATGTCTTCGTCCACCGTCGCATTGCGTGTCGAGGCGAGTCGCAGTTTCTCCCGGACACTGAGATCGTTGGGATTGAAAGCGATGATAGTTTCGCGAGCGACACCGATGGCATTTGCGAGCTCCTGCATGATCTCCGGTGACTCTTTGTGGTTGGCACGGGTGTCACCAAGGTATGGCTTCCAATTGCGATCGTAGAATCGGATCACCTTCGGTGCGAGAAGCTCTTGTGCAGTCCAGGCCCGCGTCATCCAGATATCGTCTGTGAGATCGTCAAGGGCCGACGGAGACGCCACCCTCGCAAGAAGGACGAGCGTGGCTGCAGATGCTTCATACCACTTGTACATCATTGTGAGTGACTGGTTCAACACCGTACTGATCGTCTTGTCGATGCAGCATGTGTCACTCCATGCCCACCGATGCCCGTCCGTCCGAACTACCTCACAGAATTTGCGCAACTTTTCGTTCAGTGGGGACGAATCCAGATCCCAGACCGAGTTGACCAAATTGACGTCCTGGAACGATGGCTCCTTCCCTTGCCATACATGCGAAAACATCACATATCGGAAATACTTTGCCACCACTTGCTGGATCCGTCCGTCGTCCAATTTCTCCGTCATAGAGGAAACCAGTTCCTTGAACTGCGGTTCCGACTTGAAGATATGAATTCGCTTCGGTCCGTCGCACAGACAACCACTCTCAACGTCGATGAGGACAAGCGGACATGGTTTGAAAACCCTGTGAACGATAGTGTCGATTGTCTTCTCCGACTGGACAGGTGAAACATATTTCTTTCCAAGCTCTGTGCAATCAAGTCACAATATCATCTGCAGGCCCGTAAAGTGACACTTACGACGGGTGTCTGGATCAAGAGACTCCTCGATGAGGGAAAGCATGTAGGTGAACGCGTCAACTGCTTCATCGTAGCGCTGCAAGCCATGCAGTGCCGCATGTCTCCTATCGTATCCCCACGCGCTTATTGGGTCTGCCTTGATTGCCTGGGACGGCAAAATTCAGGATCGTCAGACACTAAGGAGGGAAAAGTCATACCTCATCTGCGTCCTTCAACGCATCCTCCCACGACTCAACTATTGCTCGGGCTTTGCTTCGTTTGATAAGGAGACCAGCAGGGTTCGACGGATTCAGGGACAGTGCAGTAGAATATAGTACAATTGCTTGTTTTGGATTCTTGGACTGTACTGCTGCATCGCCGTTGTCTTCAAACGGCTTGATACATTCTTTTAGTTGCAACTGGATCGCGAGAGTAAGTTTGTCAAAGTCCCATCCAAAAATCTTTCGAATAGAGTTCACTGTGCATTTGTAAAACAAGTCAGAGAGAGTAGCTTACAAGCGAGATTACTACCAGGTGGGGACTTTTTTGGAATGGGATGGCTTCCCTCGCACGCATGAGCAAATTCATCGCTCGTTCGTTGTCTCCTTCTCTCAATGACATGCCTCCAAGTAGGAGGAACAATTGAGCCTGTGCATCATGTCAGCCATATTTACTAATAAATCGTAGCGTCGACGTACGCGGACAGTGATATATAGTGATTGGTCATCCACTATATCAATCAAACCATCCACCCGCAAAATGGCATCGGCGTGTTTTCCGCATTCAAACATCATGATCGCCTGAGTGAAACGAAAGATCGGTGCAAGCAACGACGAAGATGAGAAGGACAAACCTTGATCAACAAAAGAAAATTATTTTCCGTTGAGAGACCTTCGCTGAAGACGAAGTCAAACACACGAATGGCGGACTCGTGGTCCCCATTTCCGACATAGGACATGGCGTTTGCGATATGAGCAATGACAGATCGCTGAAGCTTGATAGACTTGACGTGCGATAGTCAGCACGAGATGGGACAACAGATGAACCAGATTACCTTTTCGGCATCGTCAATGGCCATGTTCCACTGCTTCAGACGCGTCCGTACAAGAGCGCGGTGGGAAAGTGTGCGTGCATGATGAAAAGGATTTGAGGGATGTAAGATTTCTTCCGTCAAGAGTTCTTCCACGCGAGTCAAATCGCCCTGCGTCCACGAGTTGAATGCCTTATGACTGATACACATAAGTGGTAACTGCGATGCTGTGAGGGAAGATGAAGCGATTAGACCAAGCAAGCAATTGATGTTTGAAAACACTCACTATGCGAGGAAGAAAAGGGGGGTAGAACATGGCCTATGAGGTTCGACAACATTGCAAAGTTGATCACTTACATTTACTGTGATGTACGAGCCTAGGATATCACAAAGACTCCGGAAGGTGATTGTCCCATTTTGTTCGCCGGTAGCAATGCAGTCGTCATTGGAGGAGAGCGCGATGGACCAAACTGTGCTTGCGTGCTGTATAACTGTCCCAATTTGCTTGCGCGTCGAGGCGTCCCAGAAAGATAGTGACCCGTCTGCAACGGCAACAACAAACCTTTCGTTGTGGGATAGTGCGATAGAATTAGGGGCTCCCCTGTCACGAATGGACCATTTACAGAGCAACGATCCCGAGGACGTATCAAAACACTTGACTTCACCGGCCGAGATACCAACAAGTCGACGACCACCAGCTGACCAGGCGAGCGATGATGTCAAGTATGCCCTGACCTTGAACGGGATGTCGAACAGTTTCTGGCCATTGTCACTGTTGTAGATGCGGATCGACTTGGTATCGGGATTTACGGCGGTAACGGTAGCAATGCGGTCACCGGTTGGTGAGAATCGCACCCCCTTCACGATACCCTCGTGCTGCAACGGTCCGACAAGCCTTTCGCCCGTCGTCAGGTTCCAGATAAACGCGAGATTGTCGGTGGATCCTGTCGCAAATTTGGTCGAATCGGGAGAGATATCGACCGAGAACACTGTCTTTGTGTGACCGTAGATATCCAGGACCTTTTTGTGAGTCTGCGCATCCCACACCCTGACATCCGCCCTGCCATCTCTCGGATCTAAGCGCTGGAGCCCACACACCAACCATTTGCGATCAGGCGATAACGCAGAAGAACAGATTTCGGCCCCTTCGACTTGAATTGCTTCACCAACCTGGTGTCCGTCATCTACTTTCCATTGCCGAAGCATGCCTTCAACACCACCAGTCAGTAGGTGCTTGCCATCTTCGGTGAAAGAGACTGAGTATATTGGATGTTGACCATTGATTTCAATTATTTTTTGAGCATCTAGAAGTCGGGGGGCAATTATTACAGCCTATATTCGCGATTGACTGGTACTACGTACCTTTTCCCGTCGACTGCATACCTGCCGACTACGGGCACCGACAGGATAGTGTGTTGATCTGCCACGTAGTAAGGCACGAGCGTAGTCACAGATCTTTGTCTTCGGCCGAGCGTAGGAAAGTGGCGCAGTCTCTCTTTCCTCCGCCATCCACTCGTGGCCCGCCTTCCTCTGAGCTGAGCTCTGTGCCGGTTTTCGCCCCTTACCCGGCCTTTTCACCCCTTGAAAACTTTGCACAGCTCTCGTAATCGTAATCCTCTACCTCCGCGCCAGCTTGAAGAGCCCCTCCGTAGACGACCATGGCTGACCCCAACCTCGAAATAGCCCCGGACTTCGCTGGCCCATACTTCGACATCGTCCGCCAAGGACTAAGGCTAGGTTACCAGGAAAACGATGAACAGGCGGCGGAGCGCCTAGCAGTCGCATGGGAAGCCAACAAAGCAATCCGTGTCGCGGCTTGGAACGCCCAGAGGGAAGTTGATGCCAGGGCAGCCGAGCAGGCCGAGCAGGCCCGCAGAGAACAAGAGGAGGAGGACGAAAGATTGACCAGGGAAGAGACTGAGCGAGAGCAGCGGGAATCAGACAAGAAAAAGCCTAGGATGAACCCCTTCGTACCGGGCGTGTCCGTCGCTGACGTCCTCGTTCACCCCCCCCCCCCCTCGCAATACGCTCTACAGAAACTAAGCACCTTCGACTATGTTGAACTCTGGTACTTCACCCTTGCTGGCAGGATGGATGCTGCGAAACATGCCAACAAATCCCAGGCTGATGACACCCTTGGCATCTCCAGAGTCGACGACCACCTCACCGTGCGCTCCATAGCGGTAGTCAGAGCATCTCGCAATGCACTATCCGACCACAACCTATCATTCTCGGAATTCCTCAGAGCCAAGAACTTCTTCCTCGACCATGCCAGAAAAGCTGATTGGCCAGTTGCACACCTTGACTCCCTCGCCAAGTTTTTTTGGCTACTGGAAACCCACCCAACAATCCAGCTTCTGTTAGGAGAAAAAGTAATCCTAACCTATGTCTTGTGTGTTTGCCTGGACTAACACCATGAACTCAAAGCCAGCTGTGGCTATGACATCTCCATCACCAACCAGCACCTACTACATGCCATAACAGATGAGGTCAGGGCCCTCGACAACGAACTAATCAAAGCCAAGGTGAGGCTATCCCACCTAATATTCCAATCACACATCACTCACGCCCACGCCCACATCCTAATCTTCCCCATGCACTATCTGTCCACCTCCCCCCCTAGTGTTGTCATTGTTATGAAGCAGAGCTAGGCTCACATCTTCTAACATCAGAGCAGCAAACGGTGCATGCCTGTTTGCCCTGATGTCCACTGCAAGCAGATCACTCGACTACTCTGAAGCCAACTAGTCCTATATGTGTGTCCTGCAGGACGAGGGGAAGGGTGAAGGGAAAGGTGAGCAGAACCCTTAGAATCGGACTGCTTTTTAGGGCAAAGGAAACAAGTGGATTAGACTGTTGTAGCAGTCACATTGTGTCTAACTTATATACCTGTAAGGAGTGCACACAGACCAAGCTGTGTCTGGGAGCGTAAGGCTAAGTATGGTAATAAAGGAAGCCTCTCGTGAGAGTGGTTTCTTGATGATGAGAGAAAGAAGAAAAGAAGCAAGGATGACGAATGGCACATGTTCGGTGTATGGTCTGGTCATGTGACTAGTCATGTGACTTTCCCATGATCACATGTTGGTAAAAAGATTAAGTAAAGTTAAAGTTAAAGTGAAGAAATGTACGATGAAGTGTGAAGTAGGTCCGTTTCGTAACAGCCATGACTTGCCCTTTTTGGCATGAGTTGGCTTTCTCTATGGTGTCAAAAAGGGCGAGTCACGGCAACACTACCCCCCCTCCCTCCTCCTGCTGTGGTGCCATGGATAATGTTCTGCCACCGCTCCCCTACTCACAGATGTTATATTCCCTTGACAAATTGGAGTCTTCATCGAGCCATCTAGGGTAAGGAATGTGCTCCTTCCAGCTGTGTTCCAAGCATCAGAGCTGTAGGCAGTACCGCCCCTCACGCTCATGCTCCCCAGGCCTGCCCAGAGACTGGTGAACACAGGATCATTCCTTTGGGGCTTCCTGCTCCTGATGCCAAAGGGGTCCCTCCTGCTCCTGCTCCTGCTTCCCCAAGCCAGCCAACCACAACCAGGCTAAGAGCAAAAGCAGCAAGTCAATCTGCCCCAAGTGCCTTGGTCGGTTTCCACACGACATGTGGAACCGCAACAATAAAGAATTCTGGGACGAAATCCCTTCCCGATGCCATCGTGACTCAAATGGATACCTCATCAATCCACAAGGCCAAACAGTCTGCACCAAGTGGCAATAACCCTTCAAATGTCATCTCAAGCATTCAGCCTCCCACAAATGCTCTGGCTGTGGTAAACCAAGTCATGGGGCCCAGACATATCCTAAAGCTCAGAAGAGTTAAGGCACTTACTTCATATATTCCCGATGCCTGGGAGCAATGGCTCCAAGCCTGTAACCTCATACGTAGATACCCATCTATTCCTGATGGCCTTCGCCATGACTTCCATGCTGGTTTCTCTAATCCTTTTCACCCCCCCTAATAGCCCCTTAATTAAAGTGCATGCTGAGATGTTCAAAGAAATAAGAAATAAGAAATTCATCAAAGGGCACTATATTGGCCCATTTTACCTAGCAACTATTGTAGATCTCCTTAGTCTGATACAGATTGCCCCTCTATCCCTTGTATCTAAGCCAGGCAAGCCGGGTAAATTCCGCTTAGTCCTTTCCTCATAACCCTCCTTTGCCTGATATTTTTCAGTCAACTCTCGTGTCGACCTGAATTATTTCTCTACCCACTATAGTACTTTCCACATAATGTCCTCTCTCATCTCTTGCTTACCCCCTGGATCTGAAGCTGCAGTTTGAGATGTAGCTGAGATTTACAGAACTGTTCTTCCCACCCCTCCCATTGGCCATCCCTTACCATTTGCTTATCTGATGATGAATTTGCCATTGATACCTCCCTATGTTTTGGTTTCACCCCATCTGGTGGCATTTATGGTAAGCTAGGTGAGGTGGGCGTAGATATAATGAGGCACGTTGGCATTGGCCCCATCGCCAGATGGGTTGATGACCATATATTTTTCCGCATCTAGTGAGAACACCTTCCCACTTACAACCACCTACGCACAGTACTTGTTACGAAACGGACCTACTTTATGTTACGAACTTTAATTTTCTATTCTTTTTCTAGTCACGTGATATTTTCCACGGTCACGTGACAACACGTGCACCTTTCTAATCACCTGACCTTATCTTTTGTTCGGACTCATCACGTGATCCACAGTCTAGACCAGTCACGTGACTCGCCTTACGTATTTAATTACTGAAGGTCTAGAAACGTCTAGACCCTTATCTCGTATCTCTTATCTATGACATCATACCTTATCTACAGGACGCACGGACCAGTAGGTAAACATGTACACACAAATGTAGTCAGTATATATACCTTGAATCCAACGCCCCAAGAACTCTAGTCAAGTTCTTGTTGGGATTCCCTCTCAATAAGTTTCTCTTAACTCTATAAGCATTTTCTGGTGTGAAGCAGCCCAAGTCATTATTTGATTTGAGGTTGTCAACATTAGAACTTGACTGTTCATCACTTCTGCTCTTCACTCCAACTGCTTCATAGGCTACACCCAGTCTTAAGGGTATATAGGCGGACCCTAGCCTTTTTGGGGAAAAACTTCGAATGCTTTATTTTCACTTGGCATTTGCCACATTTGTTTTACGTATACCCAGGACATACTCCTGTGAAGGTGCTTAGCTACTGGTGCGGCACAGCAGTGGGCTCGAGCGCCCTTAATTGGTTTAAACACAGCTGCAAAAACTCTTTGCTTCTTTTGCGATTCGTCGCGGTCCTCGTGTTGAAATGGGACCAAAGCTAATACTTGGGGGGCTTCAGGCCGACATCACAACAACCAACTAAACTAGTGAGACATAACTTTGATATAAGGGAGACGTATCAGTGTCCAAGGTGTACTAGCACCTAGCAACAACTGATAGTCGAGTAATGGCTTCTACCAGGGGAAGTACCCGGCGAATGGCCCATGAGGGATAAAGTGAAGGGACGAGTGGGACTCTTTGGAGGGTAAGATCCAAGAGAACTAGACTCAGGAATTCCTCGGTGCTAGCCTCTGGTTTATATAACATTCTACATACTTTGTACATGTGTATACCCTATCTTAGATCGTGGTCTAGACTAGCGGTAATTAAATAGTCGTGTCGAAATGGAAGCATAGCGGAGATGAATGACATGAGGATGCAACCTGTGCATCAAATGGAAGAGAAGAAAAGAAGAGAAGCATACGGTAATGATCGTGAGATTAATATATCCATAAGGGGAATAATTCAGGAACGGTCTACTCTACCAGACCAACTGTCCGTGTTATTGTGAATGTCCTGGATAGACGGTGTGATTGCATGGGGAGAGGTCGCATGATCTAGTCACGTGAGCGTGGAAAGAACGGGATGTCACGTGATCTGAGTCACGTGATTCCGATAAGATTAGATCAGAAGACTTAGCCGTATAACCTGTTACGACCGTAACATATATGTTCCGTGGGAATTACCGTAACTCCTTTATTGTCGTTCTCGACGCCAATTGCATGGTCTTCGCGGTGTGAGAGAGCGTCGGCTTTTCCCATAGAAGCTCCTGGCTTCTGTACCAACTCATAGTTGAATCGGGAGAGGAACTGGGCCCATCTCGCTTGTCTCCGATTCAGATCTTGTGTTTTCATAAAATATTGGAGATTGGCGTGATCCGTTCACACCTTGAACCTTTTCGGTTGTCCCTCAAGGTGATGTCTCCATTGCTCTAATGCTTGAATGATGGCCAGTATCTCTTTGTCAGTGATCGAATAATTACGTTGTTCTGGTGTTATGGAGTGTGATGAAAAGGCAACCAGATGCCATTTTCCTTCCTTTTCTATAGATAGAACGGCGCCCGTAGCGAAGTCTGATGCGTTGCACTCTACGCGATATTGAGCATCATCTTCGGGATAGGCGAGAATAGGGGCCATCGAGAATCGTCCCTTCAGCATATCAAACACGTTTTGTTCTTTTTCTGTCCACGTCCAAGCATGGTCCTTTTTCATAAGATCATTCAATGGTCTTGACATAACGGAGAAGTCCTTGATGAAGCGGCAATAGAAATTCGCCAAACCCAAAAAGCTTCGCACGCCTCTGATGTTCATGGGCATGGGCCATTCCTGAATGGCTTTAACTTTATCCTGTTCCATTTCGATTCCATTTTCGGATATGATCATTCTGAGGAAATCTACTTTCTTAGCATGGAACGTGCACTTTTCGGGTTTAATAAACAGGTCATGTTCCTGTAGCCGCTTTAGTACCTCAAGTACTATTTTGTCATGTTCTTCTTTATTCTCCATCTTCGTGAAGACCAAGATGTCGTCAATATAGATAATAACTATGCCTTCCATATCGGCAAAGATGTCATTCATCATGGCTTGGAAGGTGGCAGGGGAATTGGTCTGCCCAAAATACATCACCAGTGGTTTGAAACTCCCACGGTGACAGACAAAAGCTCCTTTCCATTCGTCTCCTTCCTTGATGCGTACATTATTGTATCCCCATCATAAGTCCATTTTCATAAACATCTTTGTGCCCTTTAATCGATCCACCAATTGGGAGATAAGGGGGAGTGGGTAGTTGTTTTTAACAGTTCATTCATTTAAATAATGGTAATCCTATACCATTCTTTTCTTGCTGTCTTTCTTGGGAATAAAGAACACTGGTGAAGTTTGCAGAGATTTGGAGGGGTGGATATACCCTTTACATAACTGATCGTCCACGAAGTCTGAGACTTCCTTTTGTTCTTCGGTGGACATCGGGTAAAGTTTTCCTTTTCGGGATACATAGCCTTCCTTCATATCTATCGCGTGGTCCCAAGGTTTCCTTTCAGGCATACGCTCCAAACTCATTTTGGAAAATACATTGAGGAATTTGTGGAATTCCTTGAGCACCATTTCTTCAACCATCAATTCCTTTTTGGGAGCGCTCGGCTGCTCTACCTTCCTTAGACGGCGATAAACATATCACATGTCGTTGATCTCCTTTTCTTCTAAGGTTCTGACGAATACCGGTCGATCGGATAACATGTAACACGAGCATGGGCATCTTGTGAGTCTGACGGCGCCTGTCTGCCAGTCAATCTCAGGGTTGTGCTTACTAATCCACGTGTATCCAAGAATGATTGGATTCTTTCCCAGATTGGTGACTTCGGCTGTGAGCTTCTCTCGGTGGCCGTCGAAGTCTATTATTATCTCGGCTGAGTGAGTAATGTCTCCTGCCGAATTCTTGGTTCCATCCATGTTGAAGACAGGTATGGATCGTGTGAGTGGCATCATGGCGATGCTATTTGCCTTTGCCTGTTACGGTCATAACAGGTTACACAAGTAACGTCTCTTATCTTATCTTATCGGAATCACGTGACTCGAATCACGTGACATCCCGCCTCTTTCTACGCTCACGTGACTAGATCACACGACCTCTCTCCCCATGCAATCACATCATTTATCCAGAACATTCGATAACACAAGGACACTTGGTCTGGTAGAGTAGACTGTTCCTGAATTATTCCCCCTATGGTTATATTAATCCCACGGTAATCACCGTTATGCTTCTCCTTCTTTTCTTCTCTTCCATTTGATGCACAGGATGCATCCTCATGTTACTCATTTCCGCTATGCTTCCATTCCGACACGAGTATTTAATTACCACTAGTCTAGACTCTGATCTAAGATAGGGTATACACATGTACAAATTATGTAGAATAATATATAAACCCAGAGGCTAGCACCGAGGATTTCCTCAGTCTAGTTCTCTTGGATTTCACCGTCCAAAGAGTCCCACTCGTCCAGTCCTTTATCCTTTCCTCATGGGCCACTCGCCGGGTACTTCCCCTGGTAGAAGCCACCGCTCGACCTGTTAGTTGTTGCTAGGTGCTAGTACACTTAGAACACTACAGTGTCTCCCTATATCACAGTTTGCTCTCACTAGTTTAGTTGGTTGTTGTGATGTCGGCCTGAAGCCTCAGTCTCACTGCTTTGGTCCATTTCATTGCCCATGCTTTGTCGATAAAGATTCCATTAGCTCCACTGTCCAGGAGCGCTTTGGTCTCTTTCATATTGTGCTTGGTTGTAGCCGAAGCTACCTTTAGATCCAAGCTAATCTCTTTGTTCTGCTTGATGGACCTTATTAGGATCTGTTCCAGGTTTTCATAAATAGAGGAAGTGGTTGTCGTAGATGGTAATTTTTTTGTATTTTTCTTGACCGAATTAAGCCTGCATTCACCTGCAGTGAGCTCACTTTTGTAAGGCCCAGTCTGGTTTTTATCGTAAAAGGAAATAGAAGAAGTGTCCTCGCATGATTGTACATCACTATCATAATTTGTGTTGAAGAAGTCTTCTTCTTCTTCACCGTAATCCACATAAGGTTGTAGTACAGAAAAACTATTAGCAGATGGCGAATTCTCGCACTTTCTACTATTTTGTCCATATGTAGTCCTTGTTGTACCCCCCTGAACACCCGGTTTGTTCAGAAGGTTTACTCTTTTCCCAAGAGGTCAGCAAAATAGGCTTTCGCCGCCTCAAAGTCCATGGAGGCGATTTGCGTCATCCGTGCATCAACCTTTCCTTTTCCCTTGTTACCAGCGTCTCCAGCTGGCGCTTCCTCATTTGTACTTGCGCGTACGTTGCGAGTCTTGCTGCACCTTCTGCTATGCCCTCCCCCAAGGAAGTGGCATTTGGCACATTCGTTCCATGGTTTCTTGCAATCTTTTACCATGTGATCGCTTCCACAATTGAAACATTTCATTTTACGTATGGCATCGATTTCCATTGGTTGTCCTTGGCCGCCGTACATGCGAGCCGTGGAGGAAGAGGCATGAGAGGAGTATTGTCCTTGTTGGGCAAAAGCCCATGTCGTGTTTGATCGGAGTTGGAAAGACTCGATCAAATTTCCAGTGTCCTTGATTATTTGAATATATGCGTCGACCGTGGTCTGACGCTTCCTGTTTATGAAAATGTGTTTTATTACGTCCTCGCAGATGTTCCTTTCAAGAAGATAAACCCCCATTGGGTCTCCGCATTTTGCCCACTCGTAGAGAGCTAGCCACCTCGTCAGGAAAGCCTCTGTGCAATCCCGGGGTCCTTGGCGGAGACGGGTGAGTCCGTCTATCGTGTTGTCGTTGTCGAGCCTGGGTTTGAATCGGGCGTCAAGAAGTTTCCATAGGGTTTCGTAAGTGGGCCAGGCATGTAGAGACCCGTTGATGTATTTGATGAGCTGGTTCCTGGCCCACATGCCAGCTCCGTTTGTGTCCTTCTCTTCTCCTTTGCTGCCGATGCGGGAGAAGACCACAATTGCAATGTCCTTGTCCATGACAAACGTTTCCTGATTACTATTTATATAAAGCTGGAGACAAATCTTCCAGCTGTCATATCTGTCATACGCCCCGTTGTACATACTAGGGTCCGGCACGACCTCAACCTTCTTTGATATTTTAACTTCTTTTGTAGACGTGCCCGCTCCTTGTGTGGCGGTCAAAGCTTCTATTGTTCGCTGCATTGTGAATAGGGCGTCTTGCAGCGCGGAGATCTGGTCTGCCTGTGTTGCCATGGTGGGTGAGAATGGCGGGGAGTCGAGAAGGTCTTCTAATCCTTGCTCGTACTTGGAGTTCTCTGGGCTGTTGGACCTGAGGGACCACAGCTTGCCTTCGTGGGATGGGATAGAGTTGGAGCGCGATTACTTGCTCCCTTGTTTGTTCCACGTCATTG
This sequence comes from Boletus rubroflammeus, assembly GCA_038090375.1. NCBI lineage: Eukaryota > Fungi > Basidiomycota > Agaricomycetes > Boletales > Boletaceae > Boletus > Boletus rubroflammeus. The sequence goes on from JBBPMQ010000106.1 coordinate 51,257, forward strand.
CAGGAGATGTTGTGTAGTGTGAGAAAAGGTGTGTCAAACCTGATCTCGGATCTGATATAGTCAAGGACAGCTAGTCGCAAGACTTCTGCTTCTTGTGGTCCTTCGTAGGCGTCGTTTGGATCAATCTCGGGTGTGAGTGCCCGGAGATCTACTTCAACTTCTTCTTCCTTTTTGGGGAAGAAGGGAATTGTTAGCAACCTCAAATCTAAGAAAGACTTGGATTGTTTCACACTAGAAAGTGCTTTAGAGTTAAGGGAACTTGTTAAGAGGGAATCCCAACAAGAACTTGACTAGAGTTCTTGGGGCGTTGATT
>JBBPMQ010000107.1:0-22213 GCA_038090375.1 Boletus rubroflammeus
CCCAGTTTGTGCCTTTAACATCGAGCTTGGGTACGTTGTTGGGGAGCGTATTGGTGGTAAGAGGGATAGTTGTCATTTCAGTGAGTGGTGATCAAGTTTAGTTTGAAGCAGCAGGGCTCATAACCTGTAAGATTATGAGCTAAATGGAGAAGCGGAGCGCGATGGCTATACGAGATAAACTCAGTCATTTGTGGGACAATGGACTGACTATGTATTCACCTATACGAGATAAACTATGTACTGGGTAAGTAACGAGAAGAGTGATAAGTGTTAGTAGCTCACCTCAGTCGTTTGTGGGACAACGGACTGAGGACGAGCACTGTCGCGCGGCGGTCTATATACTTCGTGGCTATAAGTACTGTATCGAAAGGGGATAAACGATAGAATGAAGGGTTGACAGAGCGGCATACAATGAGTATTGTCGCGTAACCAACTGGGCCAGTCGGGCTATGTATGTAGGGAATGGAGAGCATATGGCGATGAACAAGGAATGTATCGTACGGAATCGGTGGCGCGCATGCTTGCGCATTTCGACATCATCCGTGATAAGAGTCACCGCAATATCCGGGAGGGGATTCACGCTGATGACTGAAAGGCCCCTGCAACGTCAGCCTCTTTGAAGTGTGAATCAAACGGCGATTTACTGTAAGCTTAAGTCCCATCTCAGTGGTGGGTATGCATTGCAAGCTGTGGTACTTGGGGAACAGGCTTATTCAAGCCAATCAAGCAGCGAGATTGAGTCCAACCGAAACGCTCGACACCCTCATCCCTGGTCGGCACGCCCAGCGTGACGTCGAGGTAGATATTGTTTGGATGGGAAAGGTCATTAGGCAACCGGAAGAATGTAAAGTATTTGATGCTCTCAAGCGCAATCTTGACTCCGTGGCTCGAGTGCAGGACGCCCTAGGAGGTAATGATTATCAGTGATCACCCTGTGAGGGTTCAAAAGACAGACACTGGTGTCTTGTGTGTGTACTAGTACAAACGATATGATATTTCTGGTATCATGGCAAAGGGAAGTCATCATGCACGACAGAACGCGAGTGTACTATCAAGAGCCCCAGTTTAAGGTAGGACATCGATGTGTTCGAGGCTCAGCCAATCTCCCGACGGAGTCGCTGCAGAATTGTGTTGTTAGCTGGCGGTAAAGGTGGCGGCTAATGTACCCCCGAAAGATCTGTACATACTTGCTGATTCTTTGTGAAATCGCCGTCCGAGGTCAAGTAAGTTCTGATGGCTTTGATTGCGACCTGTATTCATCAGTAGCGTTTTGCTTACCACAAAAAGATACGCACTCGAATCGGCTGCCCATTTGAGCAGAGTAACCCTCTATATATGTCTGCAAACCCACCGGCATCAATTGGGTCACGGCCTTCACGAGTGATATGACTTGTGAGATCTCCGGCGCGAGTGCACAAATGATGCAAGTTATGTCCTAGCCCATCCTCCCATTTCGCCATTCGACACACGCGGATGCGTGCCAACACACCGTTCTGGAGTCACTGAACTAAACCGAGAACCTCCCTCATCCATGACAGGAGTCGCCGGAAGGAATCCACGCTGACGACCGGAAGGCTCCCGAAGACACCAGCCTCCGCAAAGTATGAATCAATCGGCGATTTGAGTCCCATGTTGGTGGGTATGCATCGGAGATCCTTCATGAGCTCGGCAGCCCGGTCCCACTGCCGTGGCGAAAGGTGATCCACCAGTGTGAATTGTATAAGGACACGTGAGATACGGTAACCCACATCCTGGCTGGACGCCTCGTCAAGGGTGATCCGTCGCATTTGGGAACAGGCGTATTCGAGCCAATCAAGTAGTGAGAGCTGAGTCAAGCCGAAACGCTCTACGGCGTCGCTAGTGTGCGAACCCTGCGTGAGCTCGATGTGGATGGTGTCCGGGCGAGAAAGGTCGCTAGGGAGTGAGAGGAACGTAAAGTACTTGATGTTCTCAAGCGTAACATATTGAAACCAACAATGTCACCTCTTGCATCAGGAGCACTTGATAATTCAGGCTTTATGGCACTGCCATAATATCCTTCAAGACTCTTGTCACTCATCGCGAATAACGAGGCCAGGAGCAACACGCCATGTGGCCCGTAAGTCTTGAGCAAGAAGTGACAAAGTACCACCGCGATGCTTGCGAAACTCACCAAATGTGATGATGGAGGGGGGGGAAACGCACTCATTGCACAGTTCTCCAAACCCACTAGAGTCACTGACCATCCAGAGGGTATATGACTCGTCATCTTCGTCGAACGTGAAACCTGCCTTGATTTGGACAGGCTCAGTCTCAACAGTTCCTGTAGCCTTGTTCGTTGAGCCTGGATCATCGAACGAAACACCGGTTCTCCCGATTTTTGCTTGCTGTTTCATGAAATATCTGATGCGCAGGATGACTTGATCACGGTTGAATGGTGGGTTACACTCGGCTGTGTCGCCAACAGCGACAACATGCCGCACATGCGTCCCCAGAAATGCCGAACCCATCTCGCAGTACATTTCTATGACAAAAGTGAGTGGACTGATAACGAACACTGGAGCTAGCACACATTTGCACATTTAGACCTGTCCTAAATATTGGTTTTTGCGTTGTGGGCCATAGATTGCCTCAGTGCGCTCAGCAATGATAATTCTTGCATTCATGGCAAAGAGAAAGAAAGGTATCAAAGGCCGGTGATATCCAATCTACTAGAAAAAGCAACCACACAACACCATTCACTGGCACGTCAAGCTTAGCCAAGTTGAACTTTTGATCGAGCGTATCAAAAAAAAAAACGTCATAGCGATATTCACGTCAATGCATCCATGATTAACTCCTCTCCGAGTCGAAAAACGCGACCAGCTGTCCAACGGGAACCTTCTTCCCCGGACCTACCAGTGGCTTATGGTCCTTGCTCTTCCCGGACTTGGACTGCCGTCGCAAGATCAGCGGATCGACGAACCCACCAGGTTGGTTGTGGTGATCCCCGCCGGCGTTGTTGTTCGTCCGAAGGTCCGTCGACTGCGACCTCAGACGGTGTTTCGACACAGCAGCCTGATTGCTCTGCAAAGACGGCGCGCCATACGTCGACTGTGCCCTCGCCCTCGGACTCGACGCCATCGAAGCAGCCTGCCTAGAATGCCAGTCCTCCGTCCCTGTCAGCTTCGCCGCAGCCGCAGCACGCGCGGAACCCTTTTTGCCGACCGTCTCACCGCCGCCATATTCGTCGTCGTCGTCCTCGCTGCTCTCCGCCGCAGCTGAGAAATAGGCGGTACCCATCAGCGCTTTCGTTCGCTCCCGTTCGTATTCGGCCTCCACTTCTGGCGGGGCGACGATGGGGCCACCTAGTGCGACCGTGTAGCGTTTTCGCCCGCCGGAGAGCGGTGTCGGACTGACGCTGCCTCGTCTAGCACTTGGGATGCTTGGAGGCGGAAGGCCGCTCGGAGTGGGGGACATCATGCGCGTAGGCGGCGACGTGGATGCGGAGAAGTCGAGGGGAGAGGACATTGGAGGAAGGCCGGAAATAACCATAGACGTTGGTCGTGAAGTTGGGGGAGGAGAGCTGGCGGGGGTGTGCGTTGGGGAGATGACGTCGCTGGGGCTGGCGTAATCTCCTGTGGGGTATGGAAGGCGTGTTCTTGCTCTGGACGAGGCATTTGATGACCCAATGCGGGCAAGAGGGGGACTTGTGGACTCGCGAGCTGTGAGTGAGGGTGCGCGGCGAGGTGTCGAGACAATGCCCGTGGCCGGCGTGCTTATTCCACTGCCAAATGGGCTAGTGGAAGATGCTGAACTGAACGAAGACTCGTGTGCGCTCACGATCATTGACTCGGTTGGAGGGGCTGAACGCAGCTCGGGAGAGTCGTGAACCGCAGTGTTGGTGGATAGTACGGCAGGGGACGTCGCAAAACGTGCCATTTCTCGTCCGAGCTCGGTGATGCGCCCCTGGAGTTCGGTGATGTCGTCTCTGACCGACCCAAGGTCTGTGTCCGTCGGGTGTGTGATTTGCACTTGTTCATTCACCGTTTCTTGTTCTTTTACTTTGGTACGCTCGTTTTCCTTATCGACGAGCCAGCGCTCGACATCTCCCATGCGCTCCTCGAGGGCACGCACATGGGACACAGTCCAGCGTTCGAGCTTTTCAAAACGTTTGGCTATAACCAACAGCGTTCCTGGGACATCCAGAGTCCCCGAGGGGTTAAATGACGCATATGTGGGAGGCTGTTCACGCGCGGGGGATCCACCTGGCGATGTACCTCGCTGGAGCGAGATCGGGGAGAGATTAATGGGTTGTGAAGCCGGAGCAGGTGACAACCTAACCGGTGTCTTGTTGGGCGTAGGTGATGTGGGAGAGGAAGACGCTCGAGGAGTAGAGCCACCGGGGGGAATCTTGAGATTGAGGTACGCAGGGTCTGCGTACTTGCTCGAAGCAGCCGCAGGCCAATCCTTGTCGTTTCCCCTGGAGTTTTTCATTTCCTTTGAACGTGATCTAGCTTCCTGGATCACCTGCTGGGCGGGGGTGAGGGGCTCCTTGTCCTTGGTGGGGGTGAGCCTCAATTTTGTAGCTTGCCACCAGCCGGTGACGCCATCCTTGGCGGACGAGGCAGGCGAGGCAGGCGAGGGCGGGTTGGGCAGCGTCTGGGATCTACCGCGCGGGGGAGGCAATGAGTTGGGAGACCCAGAATTCATCATGGCCAAGATACGTTCCTCCATCGCGCGCCGTTCTTCTGCTTCGCGGGTGAGTATCCGTTCAGCTTCGCGCCTGCTTCGGTCGCGTTCTCGTTCTGCTTCTGCCTCCAGTTCGGCATCGGATGGGAGGGCCCGACTGCCTGGCACAGGGCTGATGAACGAGCCCACCCGATGTGCGAGGTTGGCCGCGAATTGGGTCACTGATGCTGTGGGGGACTGGCTACGCGCCCACGTGCGATCAGCATCGTCGTTATTGTCGTCATCGTCGTCATCGTCGTCGTCGCCAGATTGGCTGTCTTGTGAGCTTCTTCTTGGCACAATGTCGTTACGAAGGGGCGATTGTGGCCTGCGGGGGGGTGGCGGGTGTCCATAGACGGGTTCTGGCTATTCGGTGTCGGTCAGCTGGGTTTATTCACTGCGCGTGTAGAAAGGACCGCACCAAGCCCAGCGATGTTGGAGGTGGCTGCGATGAAGCGGTCATACGCCGCTGCTGGGCATGGTGGATGGAGGCTGGGGAAGGCTTGGGGGAAGAGAGGGCGTTCAGATTGGCGATGCTCGGGGAGAGGGAGGTCGTTGAGGAGGTGTTGAGGGACTGCGAGGACATCGTGCTGCACGGCGAGCGAGGATGAGATTGGTGCTTGCTCGCTGTGGGCGACGACGAGCACGACGTCCGCGAGGCTGGCTGGGAGCCGTCCGAGTTCACGACGGGCGTGCGAAGGACCTTCCTAAAGTAGAATTTGCTCGATCTCGCCCTCCTTAGGAGAAATTTTTGGCGCGCGGCCCGCGGCGTGGTCGGCGTGACGGCGACGCTTGCTGCGGGACTTTCCCTGACGATAGACCTTCATTCCATGACCACGACGACGAGCAACGGCCATTCATGGATTCAAGACGCGCAGAGACGTACGTGCTCGTCCACAGTTCACGTCCCGGGGCTCATTCGTGCCAAATGCCAGGCTCGAGGCGCTCTCTGCCTACCTACAGCATCAGAGAACCTTGCTCGCACGAACACAAGCTGATATCGAAAGGCTAAAAAAGCTCAGGGCCGAGGCTCTCGCGTCTCCGGAGCAGTTCGCGAATCGCAGCAATTTCCAGGTAGCTCGCTTTCTTCGCTTGTTGTGCCACATCTCATCGGTGACCTTGGGGACAACCGCATAGGAGAATGATGCTTCCACCTCCCAACTGCTGAGAAATGAAGAAAAGACATTGAAATTGCAGGATTATCATCCTGCTCAGTCCTTCCCGGCTAAGATTGACTGGGAAACGTTTTCGTCAAGTGGTTTGTGTTTGCCACCAAATCCGTGGTCGCCCGTCATACTCATCGTGCCTCCCCAATTATAGATGCAACACCCCTGCGTACCCTCGCCATTCGAACTCGAATTGATTACACTCAGCGAACTGTCCCTTCCAATACCCAGCAGTCCCCGCCCTCTTTACTTCAGAAATTCGTCAAGGATGCACGTAAAATCATTCTCGACCCCGTATTCGAAAGCTTATCCGCCTCCGCTGATATGGTCGCGTTTTCCAATCCTACGGTCACTTCTAATTCTCACGTTAATCCATCGTCGTCGAACGACCATAATCATGTCCCCACTCTTACTTTACCATCCTCTCTCTCTGAAGATGAAAACGAAAAACACCAGCAGCCGCCTGTTATTCAGGAGTCCATGACCGCCATTCGCAAACGCGAACGCGCACGCACAAAGATTCGAGAATTGAAGAGGCGCAAGATTAAAACAGACTTGGTTGTCGGATGCAGGCTCGGAGAGGAAGGATCTAATGGTGTATTTGTCCGACATGACATTGAGGATGAGAGCGCAGAAGTGGATGTGAGCATGCAGACGCCACAATCTTGCCTATCTACGCCACTGGACGGCCCCCTGGATCAAATGAGCGGCCCTATGAATGTTGATAGCGCGGGGGTAGTGACTCTCGAAGACGCGGTGCAATATGCGAAGCTTCCGAATCTGCCGAGAACTCATCAGCCTATCGTTCCCCGGCGGGACAACGCCGATCGGCCATCTCGTACACGTAAACCATCTCTGAAACTCCAGTCTCAGGCCCCGACAGTGTTGACGGAGAATGAGCCGTCGCCTACCTCACTTTCCCCGATGCCATCACAAAGTCTCGGTAAGCGCTGTCGCGATATCGCGGAGATCAACGACGCAGTTCGCAAACAAAAGGCGGACCCGCTGTCCATGTCGGAGGTAAACGCAGATACGGATAAAAACAGATCCGACACCTACAAGCAAGCATGGTCCGTTTCTGAGCAGCATCTTCTCGAGCGGCTTTTGGAAGAGATTCCTGACGGAGAAAGAAACAGGTGCGTGTCTCCGAGAGCCGTGTTTTATCAGTGGACTCATGTTCATAGCAGGTGGGCGAAAATCTCGCAGGCGATGGGAGGGCGGCGGTCCCCAAGACAGGTTGCAAGTCGTGTACAAAAGTATTTTGAGAAGTTGAAACGTTTTGGGGTGGGTGTGGACAATAAGGGGAAGGCGAAATCATAGCTGATAGGACTTGATGTTGGATTTCTTGAGGAGCAGATGGTTTTTTGAGTGCAAGAAGAGAGACAAGCCCCTGTCATCCTAACCCTAACCCCAAACCACCAGGGGATGCGTCGAGGTCAAGTGATATAATAATTATTTATATTTAGTCCGAGTACTTACTCACACCGTCCACTGCACGCTGCACGCAACGACCGGGGTTGTCTTGTTTTCTATCGTGATTTTCTATCGTGCCGGCCCTACGGTCAAGTCCAACGCTCAGACGTAAACCACCACGATGTCGACCCAGCGTTTTGATCCGAACAAGGCTCAGAATCTCATCGAGGTGTGTTCTTCGAATGTTTGCACTAGCACATTGAAACCACGTTGCTGATGAGCATGAAGATCGAAAAACAGTGCGTGCTCGCACTCCGCGGTGGGTCGACTTTGTCGCGCTGATGAATCTGTGTCCGAGTCTAGATTCGCGGTCAAGGCTGTCGAACATGCGCAAGTAAGTTTGCGCGCTGCTTTTGGGGTCATGTACCGTGCGTGTTTAGCTTCGGCCGCCGATCCCATCTAGACGTACTGGAATCTCCTTGAAAAGATTCCACCGCGTGAGCTCAGGCTGACAAAGTTGGTGACTGGGTTCAATTTTACGTCTCCCTTGAATAACAAATATGTCGAGCTAGGTTGGACGATGAAATCTTTGAGCACACCATCGCCACGTTTCCCGAGTTTAATACAGAAGGGCATGAGAAACTCTTGAAACTTGACGAGGAATGGCTCAAAAGTGAAGAGGGTAAGAAGAAGTGGAGAGATTTCATCAATCAGTGAGTCCACCTTGTTATCCGTTATCTTACCCGAACGGTGACACATATCTATGCATCTTTGCCGCTGGGTGGTTCTGTGATAGATATGAAACTAAAGTGAAGGATTTCAACTTTGGTTCTCTTATACGTACGGACGCAACCAACGAGTATTGCGAGACAAACACTATTTTCGGTCGGTTCCAATCGTTGTTGATTGGTGTTCGTGCTCACACTACGACTGTCACCCAGTGACGCGGATGCAGTTTTATGCTATCGAGGTGGGTACTTGTATAACTCGCGCTGACTTGATGACATGACGCCGCATGAGAGATTGCTCGCAACCGACTCGGTCTCAACAACAAGGCGCACGAGAACGCCAAGGCTGATATGGAGAAGGAACGCCTGAAGAAGGAGAAGGAGGCTGCGAAAGCTGGCAAGAAGCACGGAAAATCATAGCCGGACACCGGTGTATATTGCAGCTGACCGACTGGGTCTTGCATCAGCATCAAGATTTGTAGTGTAACAGTATTCTCTCGCTGGGTCAACCATGGTCAAGGCGGCCGTCTGACATGGTCTGTACACATTCAGCACGGAGATGATTTAACCGTGGACAGTTGTGCACAGAAGCATTAAGTACGACCCTGAAAAGAAGTTGAAGTGAACCCGCCATAAAATCCCTGTTTCCCTGTCACATCGTCACTCTTCCACGTGATGTGACAGGTCGTGTTAAACTGTCACCCTTGCCAAAGAAAGGCTATGCCATGGACGACGACGACGTGATATCGATACACTCGGACCAGTCCGACAACCAAGAACATGCATCCCGCCGCGAAATCCTCGAGCCCATCGTGCGGCGTGTCGTGGACGCTCTCGGTGGCCACGAGGGCGGCGTATACCACATGGGAGACGAAGTAAATGGATGTCTGCGGGATCTCAAAAGGTTGTGGCGCAGGGACGACACAGACGACGAACGTACCGTCGCGCGGGTTTTCTGGGAGACAAGAGTCCTCCCAAATGACCTGATTCCCATCCTCCTCGCGACCGCGGGTAAAGGACACGTCGAGGACAAGCGCGCCATCGCGTGTGCAGACCTTATCACCGCGATGACCTGGCCCATTGATATGGCCGAGGAGCTTCGAGAGCTGGACGAGGAGTTGCACAGGGGCACGGACTACACGCAGCTCTCGCTGAGTCACTTGAACTACAAGGCTGCGCTGCTCAGACCCGGTGTCATGCAGGCCCTGTTTTGTATCATGTTACCTCCTCTAGCGAAACCAGTGAAAGAACGCGAGGAGCGTGATGGCCAAGTTCTCAACGTCGTCCTTCATCTTGTCCGTAACCTCATTTTCATCAAAGACCCTCCTCCGAATATGCATACAAGTGCCGATCAGGCGGAATATTCTTCCCTTCAGACGAAGCTCGTCAAGGCATTGTCTGAAACACACATCCTCGACCTGTTTCTTACTATTGCCGCCAACAATGATCAAGATTCGTTGTTCAATGCGTCAAACACGCTCGTTTTGGAAATCTTTTATCTCTTGTTTCGGGGTGTCAAGCCGACGGCGTTGACTGTTGACCAAACCAAGGTGATTCGTCACATTGTTCGCGTCTAGAACAAAGTGTTGAATGAAGTTCACGCAGCAACCTGCCCAGAATCTGCACCGCCTCTTGGCCGCCGAGGACAAGAAGAAAGGGGACATTGCCCGCAATGCATCATCTCGGCATTCGCGATTTGGTACGACCATCGCGGTTCGGCTCAATCCCAACAAGAAGGGGCCAGTTGACCGCAGTGGCGATAATGCTGAGTCTTCGGCCATAGCCGGTGCACCCGAAAGGGGGTCATCCTCGAGGCCGCTGGTCCTTCACCGTCAAGCGGCGATTACTCAAGAATCAGGAAGTATATTGGACATTAAAAAGCACCAAAGAGCCCGGAAACCCAACAAAGTTGACGAGTTGACCAGAGAGGATAGTCTCTCATTGGAGGCAAGACTGGTCTTGCAGGGATTCGCGCGGGAGTTTGTGGAATCTTGTTTTAATCGTGTGTTCGGTGGCTTCCTATCTCGGCATGGTTCTCACACTGTTCCGCTTTCCCGTAGCGTTTCTTCGCTCATTGTTGAAGGACATCAAGTCGGAGCGACCAAAGATCACGGAGAAGGACCATCTTCGTCTGTTGTACACCACCAAATGGCTCCTCGAAGTCTTCCTCAACTTACGATCCAAGGAGAGCATCGTCGATGGCCACCGGAAGTGGAATCTCGGGCTTGTCGCGGAGGTTACTGATAGAAGCTGGATCGTTTGGGTCCTGAAACGAATGAGGGAGGCGATGGAAGAAAAAGTTGGTTGCATATCGTTTTTAATTTTCTGTGTTCTTTCGAAACTAATCGGTGGCGTATTTGTTGTTTAATTTTTCTAGCCCAAGATGTGGAACGAATTGCAAGCGGGTATAGAATGCCTAACGCAACTCCTTCTCTTGATCGACAACATGTCTTCATCGGTAATCTCCGATCCTGATCTCAACGACGCCGCGCGGCTGCTTCAGCAGCAACTGATCTATAACGGCGACGTTCTTGACATTGCTTTGGAAAGTTTGCGATCCTACAAGGAAGGCACACAATCATTGACTTATCTTAACTCGAGTGTGTATTTGGCTTATGCGCTTCTACGCATGTTGGAGCGTTGGGGGAAGGAGAACAGCAGTGCGACGTACGTGAGAAAGAAGGCGATCAGAAAAAAGAAGAGCAAAGGCAAGTTTACACCATACTTCACCGTCTGACAGAGCATGGCATCAACATGGCCCGGTTATGAAGGGAATGGTATTTCAGAAGAAGATGGCGTGCCTGACGTTGAAGATGAGGGTGACGCCGAAGAGGAGGAAGATATGATTCATGAGACAATGTTCACTTTTGAAGCCTTCGAGATGGTACGTGGCTGAGCATGCACGCGCCGCACGGTTCTGGACTGACAAAGATAATCACAACTGCGCCCGGTGACAGAAATTTGCCCACTCCGAGATTACACGGACATTGCTGGTCTACCTCTCACGCTACAAGGAGTTCGACTCTCCGGAGTTAATGAAACGGGCTGTGAACCTGATTCACAGACAAGTCGTAAAAGCGAAGGCGGAAGGGTTATATTTCAATGTGAGCAACGGTTTCACCCGCTAATGTGTGGTTTATACGTACGTCAACAGGTCTCGACTCTGCATCTCTTGAAATCGATCCTTGACGATCAACGGTCGCTTCCGAAGGACCAGCCATACAAGGATCTCATACAACTGATAACGTTCATATTACGGAAGTTCTTCCGAACCGTGGAGGAAGAGCCATTCCTCATGATTGAGGTGAGGCATTCATCTTAGCTTATCTATTGCCCGCTGTTCGCAATGCTTATCGAGTCCCCGGTCCCTTGCAATGTAGGCGTGGTATCCCATGAACCGCGGACACTGGAAACAGTACTCTAGCTGGGAACCTGAGCGGAAAGCCAATCGCAAACAAGAGACGGCCGAAGACGACGGTGGTTTATCTGGGGAAGTCCGGGTTAAGAAGGGGTATACTTGGAGCGAACAGATCGGGATTGCCGTTGCTGCGCTCGTTGAGGAAGGCAAGTCTGAATTGGTGGAGTGGGTGAAAGACGTAAGTGAACACGCCTCGCCACGCTGTCGACACAAGGCTGAGTGATCGTTTGTCATGGGTGGGTCCAGATTCTGGTGTTAGTCATCCGCCAGCGTCAACAGATTGTCGATGAGACGGATCAGAACAATCGGGTTGACGATGCCGACGAGATGGAGGACGCTCTGCGAACGAATGCTGGTCCTTCCAAGGAAGCCATTTCCAAGTTCACCGACTATGGTGCGTGTGGCCATCCCTGGTGTGCATGGAGAACACTCAGCGGAACTGTGCAGAGATCCCTTATATCAACGATGACCATGCCGATGCTGCTACCAAGAACGCGAGGCTCAAGCTTGTGTTCCATCTACTGGAGTTTACGATCCGGGCGGAGGGTATGTTACATGTCCCCGTAGGGAATTTTTTTTTCAGCTGAGTGTTTGTAGATGCCGAGGAACTTCAATGGGTCGTGCCCGCCTCGATCGTGCCGTCCGTTCTACGGGAGCGATTGCACGTTGTCGATCAGTTCCTCAAGAATCCAATCGACCTGGAGGGAAAGAAGGCGAGCGAGATGCTCAGTAAGAAAACACGCAGACGCCGCAGGCGGCGATCGCCATCGCTCGGCTCCGACGTCGAACTTCCTGACGACGAACCCCGACGGCGCAAGAAGGAGAAGAAGAAGAAGGAAGAGAAGAACTACAAGTCCGCTCAATTTATCGAAGACAGCGATGAGGAGTACGGCGACATGGAGGCTTTCCTTGAAAGGGAAAGGGCGCTGCGGGAGAAGACGGCGCGCGCTGCCGCTGAGAGCGGCAAGATTGCGACGATGCGGTCGAGTGGGACGAAGAAACGACGAAAGAAGGGGAAAGATGCCGTCTTATCGAGCGCAGAGGACGATGATTCGGCACCTGTCGCTGCAAAAGTATTCTCGGACGATTCCAACAGTGACGATAACGAGGTCTTCAAGCTGCTGCGCAGCAGTCGGTCGCCGTCCCCCCCGCCGAAAGCCAAGACACGACCGAAACCGCGCTTGGTCCAACAGCCCAAGCCCGGAGCAGTAGACGAGACGATCAGCATTTCGAGCGATTCTGAGCAGCAGGCAGAGGCACAACGGGGGCGAACGTCGCCGACGTCTGCGGTTGTTCGACCTACAAGGAAAGGACGTCTTGTGTTATCGGACGATGAGGTGTAGCTATTTGATGTATGCGGAGTACGTTTCTTCCGAGGAGATCTATGATGTCTTTTTCTTTTTTCTTGTTTTTTTCTTGTTTGGCTCGCCTAATAAGTCTTTTTGCAATAGGGATACATCCTCCCAGACGGTAATGCCCGATGATATCTATCTACTGACCGCACGACAGGGCATTTTTCTCTGGCAATCCCCGATATTGTGCATTGGCCGTGCAACCTCCAGCGCCCGCCCAATGTCCACGGACCCGACCCAATCGCATCCTATGGTCTTGAACGCCAAGTCACCGTTGGTCCGACCATCAACTCCCTTTGATAGATTCCTCGGACTGCCTGCTACATATTAACATCGCCCAACTCCGGTGACCTGGAGAACCCGCTGGAGCTGATCGAAGCAAGCGTTTTTTTTCTCCCATAGACTTTTTACTCGCGCGCATGCTACCCTGCTCGTGCGGTGGCATATTTCTTCCCATCGTCTGGTTCCGTCAATGCATGATATGAGCTCACACAAGGGTTTGCGAAGCACGCCACAACGATTGCTGACGTTGAGCGACCGTTTCTGGAGGGCTGGTCACTGATGCGGCCGGTTATACAGGCACAGGGCTCTGGACTCACGCTTTTGCGTTCGTATTGGACTCATACGAGTTACGATCGGGTTTATGGCATTCGCGGGACGCTTCGGTCGCTACGCTCACGTATCCTCCCACGTAACGCGATCAGAGACACATCGTGACACATTCCCGCCCCACACTAGCAGACCGCCGGCTCATTGTTGGGTTGCCCCCCCTGGTTGACATTGTCGTCGCTTGTTGGAGGTTGAGCGTTGTCTGCGGAAATTTTCTCGCCGTTGCTCAGTTTGGGGTACACACAGAAACCGTGGGGTGAGAATGATTCAGAGTCGACGAACGATGCCGTTTTCACTCTTGTTCCAATACTCGCTGGAGAGCGCTTTGAATTATTTCGGGGGACGCTTGATGAACTCAGTTGTCAGTCCTTCATTCCCGGAGAAGCCCTTCTTTTTTTTCCCCTCTTTCTGCAACTCGGACGGTAGCTCAATTTTCAAACATGAATATTTGCTACTATACCCTCTTTTGAGAGGGAGGGGGGGAGGAAGGCAAGATAGTTAAGAACGACTTCTGAGAAGTTGCCTTAATGAGTTCATTCTTACATACGAAGGGGCAAGGTACGGTCCAATTCTTTTGCGCATCTGATGGCCGTTTCATGTTAACGTTTTCGATTATGTTAACCCACGTCGAGAGATTCCAAAGTAAGTTCTGCATCTTTCAATCCCTGTTTGTTCCCACCGCTCGATCTTTTTTTTTTTTCAATGGCTGGCGGTTGGCGCTCTTGGCGATTGACTTTGTCGAGGAGTCAACGAAACATTGTGGAATTTTTTTTTTTTTTTTGTTGGTGTCGGTGGCTATGGGGACTTGTTTCCGGTGTCTTTTTTTTTTCTTTTTTTTTCTTATTTGATATGTCGCTTTCGTCGCATTACTTCCGGGGATGTGGTTTGATAGTTTCCTTTTCCTCTTTTTTCTTTCCTTTCCTTTCCTTCTTCTTCTTCTTTTTACCCACGAGCAAATCATGAACGTTTGAACGTTCCGGAAAGGAACGAAGCCAGCGCTCACTTTGTATTATCATTCTCTCGCCTAGATAAGTTTTTGGGCCCTTTTTTTTTGGTTATATATATACATACAATCAATGAAATGAGGGCCTTGAGTTTTCCACGAGGCTTGTTTTAGTCTAACCATGTATAGTTATATTTGCGAGATACGCCGCATCTCGGTTTTCTCCTTGATAAAATATGGGTTTTTTTTTTGGTTTTGTGGACACGTTCAGGTTCGCGGGACAAGGCGTAAAGAAACTGAACGTGACGATCCGAAAAAAAAAAACTCATGCAAGATTCGAGTCTCAACAAAAAAACATGGGAATCTTTGTAACTACTACTACTACTAGTTTTGCGCGAGAATCGGAGCCTGGAAGGGAAAAAGGGACCAAGATTCGAGATTCAGATGCCGACCGCAGTCGGTACAGTAGATGGGCCGGGGTTTTTTTTTTTTTTGGATCCGTTCGACTCGCGCCCCCCGGCATCATGTACATGCGTGTATGTCTGTGTGTGTGTCTGTGTGTGCATATGTATGGTACGCGAAAAGATATGGCTATGGCTGCCCGTGACTTGATAAAGCGCTAGCGGCGGGCGCGGGCGCGAGAGCCAGTCAGATAAGCTGATTAACTACTACTATGGAGAAAAGACAACGACAACAACAACAAAAAAGACAGACGAAACAAAAAGGACCTACGCCAGTGCAGAATTTGAAAAGGCTCCACCTTGTAATTGGATTGAAGTGGTCACAAGCCGTCCGCCACTGATACCGCGTTCCATTCAAGGAAAGAGGGTGATACGGTGAAAAGGTAAAGGGGGGGGGGCGCGAATGGTCTCGGCACGGGCACGTGTTAGCTCGGCTCCTTCGTGTCCCTCCCAATTGGAGCCGTGTCTGTTCAGTGTGGTGTGCGCGCGCTTCAAATCGCGATCCTTTTTTTTTTTTTTTTTTTTTTTTTGCGCAGTTGATCAAGGTTTTCCGAAATGGGATTGGAGTGTGACAGATAACTAGTTATACTGCTACTTAAGCGAAGAGGACCAAGAGTCTGAGTGTCAGATCGACCCCCGCTCAAATGCCGGTTCCTCCTCCCCCCCCTTGTTTCCCCCCCCCATCCTTCCCTCGATGGCAAATTAGACGTAGGTTGCGCTTGTACAAGGGTCGAATATCGGAATGAAATACTACTGGACGGTATCACGTAGAAGATCGAGCAGCCTGAGAGACAGGGCGTCGGAAGTGACAGCAAACACATTAATATTACATGCGGATATTCAATCCCGATGGGGGGCGTTCAAACCAATCAGCGCAAGGGCCCAATCGCGCGATCAATCTTTGGGTGCGACATGCACAGCCGGGTACGTGGGAGCACCTCAGCCGGGATATGCCGATTGAATTGAGTGGGGCAAAACAGGTTTTCTCTTTTTTTTCCAAAAAAAAGTGGAGATACGAAGGCGGCAAAAGCCAAAGGTTGTTGATCCGGGCCCCAAGCAGGGGATTACTTTTTTGGGACAACAAGGCCCATATGCTAGCAACGGACTTGTGCGGCCCACCCGCCAGAGCACGCTGAAAACGTGTTTTCGTGTGCGTGATGTGTGATGTGTGTGTTGTCTTTATTTTATTTTATTATTTTTTTTGCAGAGTGACACGGCGGAGGGTGCGGCGGGATTCACGGCGGAATGGGGTGATATGATGAGGATTTGCCGATTCGGGGGAACGCCGCACGGATCTCACAGCGGTGTGTAAGGTCCGACCGCGTTGTATTGTATCTAGGGTACAGTGGCAGCGTGGACGACCTTGTGCACGAACAGAGTCTGACCGCATATCGATCGTGCAGCAGGATGGAACGCAGAGAGGAGTTGATAGCCGGTGAGATCAGCCTGGGACTAATAAGGCAAGCCACCGTAATTTCATCAAGGACGACGTCTCGGATGGATGGTGTACACATTGAAGGAAAATCTGTACCTACACATTGAACGACGGTTGGGGGGAGATCGCCATATTGACGAGCTCCGGAAATGGAGCGAGATCCCAGGAAGAACGGAGCATGACGGAGACCCTGAGCGGCGGGCCCAAGACGCTCAGATCAGTGGTGCGGCTGCCGTGGCATCCGAGGGACGATAAGTCGTTTGAACGAGCCAGTACTGGGCCCCGCCTCGATCATGATATTTGCAGGAGGAAAGCGGCGAAGGGGGGACGGAGACTCGCTGAGATATCTGAGTCTGAAATGGGTGGAAGCAAAATAGGAAAAGCGGAGCCAAACCCGAAAAAGAATATTTGGCTGATCGGGGATCAACAGAGGAACGCCATCCCTAAGGCACAGCGGGATTGGTGACGACCGCAAACTGCCGGTGACTTCTGGGTGTAACGTTTGGGGGCGACGAGGAGCGGGTGTGAAGGATCGGCACAGGAAGAGGCAGCGTGCAGCGATCAGCCGTCGAGTCTGTGGTCCGGAGGGGGGGGGGAGGGGGTGTGCATTCCACGGCAGAAGGTGATTGCAAGGGTGTTGGTGGTTCTCGAGTTCGTCGAGATTTGATTTGAGATTTGTTGGGAAGAAGTAGTGCCAGTGGGAGCGACAAGGTTTGCCACCAGGGTCGCGTTAGAGGACATGTCGGCTGATTTTGACAAGGCGAATAATTCGGAATCCGAGGCAGTGAATTCTTTTCGGCCTAGTTAGTAGCCAAGACAAGTCACTCGAGAGAACTTCGAGACAGTCCTTCCGGGCGTCTCAGCTGGCTGCAGTGCGCGATACCGAACTATAATAACTCTCCCTCCTTTTTTTTTTCTTTTTTTCTTTTTTCAACCCCGACCTCTTCCTCTTCCCCCTCCAACTTACGTGATAACGTTACATGTCCTCGATGGCTCACGCCGCTGCTGAACCCGTCTCGTCACAACAGCCTGATCGACCAGAGCGCAGCCGTAATGCAAAAGCCCAAGCTCGCCATCGTGCAAAGCGAAAAGCCTACATCGAACAGGTCTGTCCCCTCCTCACCGTCGCGGAGACACTTGAAGC
Source organism: Boletus rubroflammeus (assembly GCA_038090375.1). Taxonomy (NCBI): domain Eukaryota; kingdom Fungi; phylum Basidiomycota; class Agaricomycetes; order Boletales; family Boletaceae; genus Boletus; species Boletus rubroflammeus. The sequence continues at coordinate 17,359 of JBBPMQ010000107.1, forward strand.
TCCGCGTCCCAAAACGCGACCCCAACGCGTCTCACATTTGCCCCCCCCCCATCCGCAGCTCGAGCAGACCGTCACAAAGCTCCAGACCGCCCTCGGCTTCACACCAGACCAGGTAGCCGCCCTCCCCCCTCCGCTCGTCAAGATTCGTGAGCTCGAGCAGGAGAACACCCGCCTCCAGAAAGAAAACGAGGAAATGAGGCGTCTCCTCGGCGAGTCGGATCACAGACATCTCTCCGACTACAGGAGGCATTCCCTCCACTCCTTCCACGACTCTCGCAGCTGTGACCGCGACTTCAAGAAACGTAAAATGGACGATCTCTACATCGTGAGCCGAGTCCTTGCTTCTTCTCTCCCCCCGCAAATTCACTCGCACGTTCCCCAGGGTCCCGACGCATCTCACCCCGACACCCTCCCCCGCCCCCCGCCCTTGACGATCCCCCAGCCGCTGTCCCACCACCAATACAGCAACATCCAATCCCACAACGCCACCTCTGCCCATGGTGTCTCCAGTAACGGCTCTTCCTTGTTCAACCTTCATGCCCCCGCCTTCCACCAATTACCCAACACCCCCTCCGGCTCTAGCTCAACATCCAGTCCTCCATTTTCGGCGAGTATCATTCCTGCATTTTCCACCTCCTAGTGAGGCTACGCATGTATAATGACCATTTCGTCTTCCACCCACCAGCAGCCCGCCCAAATGAATCACTCGTCGCACTCGCCAGCGAACAGCCGTCCCACCTCGTTATCACATACCACTCTCACCAACAGTTATCACTCCAATCATTACGGCTCCGTCAAAGTCGAGGACGATCATTATGGCGTAAGCGTATGCAATCTCTCGTATCATTATCTCCCTCACCTCTCCATTTCCAGTCTTCGCACCACCACAACCACAATGGGCAGTCGAATCACTACCACACGACCCTACCTCCGTTCGCGCACACTGTCCCCGAAGCAGCCGACATGGACAGCTGGCATGCACACACTTATTCGGCTGAGCGGGGTGGACAGGTGCACCGCTAACGCATCAGGACCGACTCCGTTTGCTCTCCATTCTCTGTAGAATATACCCCATTTATTGCTATCGTCGCACCTCGACCAGCGTGTCATTGCATCCCATGTTCGTTTTGCCGCACCATAGATTCATCCACATTTTACTGATACTTATTTTCTGCACCCGTACAGCTTTATTCAGGCATTCTAGTGGATATGTGCATGCATGTATAATACCTCGTAGCTCTCCTAATGTAAATAGCACAGCTTGTTGGCAAGAACGGTGTCGGAATCGAGCGCTGTCGTGATCGGGAATGTAACCGGATTCTGTTTGTCACTTTGATGGCCTTTGAGTAAGACTCGTCAATTTACCTCGATTTGTGGGGATCTGACAGCGTTACGTATTTATGCTGTATATTCCCCGAATTTAGTAGACTCAGTCTCGTCCGGCGCCGCATCGCGCCAACTTGAAGTTCGTCTTCATCGAATGGACGTCGGCACGGGCGGCATTTTTATACACAAATATGGCCGCGAATGTTGCCGAAAAGCAGCGAAGCGCGCTAGTCCATGCGCGGATCGATCGATCGATCCTTCTGATGGAAACCGTCGCATTCTTCAGCCCGATGGCATCACCCTCTCCTCCGTACCAACAAAGTCAGATTCGCCTCGACTCAGAGGTCAGTCGTGTGTGGAGTGGATGGGCTCCACCGAGGTACAGTTCTGCCACTGCCCGGTGCGGCACACCACTTTGTGCAGCTGTTTGGACCACCCGGGTCCGGAAACAGCGTTTGTTGTCCAAACCGGGCCAACAAACGTGCCCCACACGCCGTCCACAGTCACGCTGCGATCCCACACTCACACCTCGCCACTGGCCAACAATAACGCCAACTCGTGGAACCGTTGGTGTTATCGGACCCACCCACAGGACCTACATAACCCGGTCATGTTATCCATCTCGCCACCCCCCATTTCCCTATGCCTTCAGCCGAGTCTGTGCGTCCAGCATCCTACCTGCCCTGTCGCTTCGCATCGGGCACGTTCCCCGTCTCGAGAAATTACAACCTAAGACAGATGCTGTACAACTACTCATATTCAAAAGGCAGGGACGATTCAAACTGTGATCCATCCGACCAGGTCATTCTTCCTTCATTCCCCTTTAGCGATGTCCCCGTCTACGCGGATACGGTGGATATTGAAAGTAGGTTGTATTGTAAGCCTCATTAACAACATTCTCGTTCACACGCGCTTGATTCGTCCAGCGCTGGCGTTTCATGATTTTTGGGGTTGCCGCTTGACGCCAGAGAATGTGGCCGCCGGCATCTGGACAGACAATCTCCGCTATCATGTTTGGGTGGCGACCAAGCGCGTCGTCGAGTCCGGACTGTAAGCATCATGTCTCCTCGTGAGATGCAGGCTTCTTATCGCTCCTCATCCATTGCATTCATTAGAATCAAGCTTACCGACAAAGAAGCACTCATCCGAGCGGTGATGGACCAATTTGTGAGTCCTACTTCCCAAGACAGTTGCCCTTGGCGTCTAAGAACATGGCGCATTCATAGATGGTCGAGCTGGGTCTGGTCCTCCTCGACCTGTTTCCGGGCCCACTCATCCTCTTTGTCGATCCGCGCCTTCAAGATGATTCAGAGAAGATGGTATCGAGGGCCACCGCGATGGTGGCCAAGTTCGACGAAGCGCAAGTGCGGCGATGGCGAATCATTGTTACAGTTCGACATCTCATCTACATAGTGCTTTGTCCAAGCTAATATGCGGGCCTCTTTTCTTTTTTTTTTTTTTTTTTTTGGTAGTTACCTGCCACTGAAGATGGTATCTGTGCTGCTCAAGTACTCACCAACCGACACGGCATCCAAACGAACCTATCGCTCGTATCGTGCCTTGCGCACGCTGCTGCGTGTATCGAAGCGGGTGCGGGAATGGTGAGCATGAGTGTCGAGTCGGTGAGCTGAATATTATACGCCAGTTTGGTCTTGAAGCGACTTACGATACTGTCATCTAGATCATGGAATGGTTCGAACAGCAACGCGATATCCGAGCAAGACATATTTCACAAGATCACCCTGGGATCGAGGCGATACAGTCCTGTGCCACCTTCATACATCGTCATGGGATCAACACCACCCTGCTCACGACCGACGTTCGAAAGGTAAGTTGCATGGTCCTCCTTCCTGTTCTTGCGCTCTCGACCTTGACCTGTCTGCACAGTGGGCCGAGTTGAAGCAATTAGGTGGTATCAGCGCGACGGCACTCAAAAAAGACCAGCTCGACCAGATTCCGATGCGACGATTGACGACGTGGTATCCACGACAAGGCGATAAGTCGCCCGCAACCATCCATGCTCTGCAGGCAGAGTATCCATCGCGCTATCTGGATTCGAACAAGGGCTTCCTGGCCTCTCTCCCCGCTGAAAGTCGAAGCTTGGTCTCTGCTGTACTCTACGTGCGCCTGGCCAAAATGGCCGTCCAGATGGATGCGATCGAAACGGTTGTCTGGTACGAAATCAAGCGACGTATCCGTCTGGAGACGATCCCGCTCGAATCCCTCTATCGTCGTCCGTCCTCCCCGACCGAGGCGCGACCCTCACGCAAGTCGACGTCCAGCAAATCCACTCCCTCTACGCGGTCCAAGTCAAGATCCCGGCGCGGCTCTCGACAGGAGAAAGAACCCTCCCCGAAAGAGCCCAATCGCGATACAGATACATTGGTCGAAGGCGTCGACTACTTTTAAAATTCACTCCACACTCCTTTCGCCATCTTTTTTTATTTTTATTTTCCACCCCACCCATCCTTTTTGTTTTGCCAACTGACGTTTCCGCCCATCCCCATTTGTATCCCTCCTTGCAACTGTTTGTATTTTGCGCCCCCAATGTGATCTATCCCCATTTTGAGTATCCGCGGCCCAAACGATAAGCGGGGGAACCTTGGCGTGTTTTTTTTTTCGGTTTTTTGTTTTGTTTTAATGGGCGGCGAACAGTTCGTCCTCCCCCTATCCGTCATCGATAGTTCGAGTCACAGGTAACCAGGCAGGATCGTCACTCATCAGAACGTTGTGGATCGCGGTGAATCAGACTCCTCGCTCTCTCTCACTCCGCTCAGGACGCTTTTGAAAATATGAATTGGGGTGGACGATCGTCGATACGCCAGGCACTTGTCAAGTTGTGTGACAGCTGGCTTGATATGTGGCGGCCGGGGCCGCCGCCCCTGAGTTGCCCACCGACAGTTGCGGGGCGGGGGGGGGAGGAGGGGAGGAGGAGCCCAGCTTGATATATAAGCTACATGTCAGCAACGGCCCGCGCCTATCGTTACCGTAATCATGGGTTCCACTTCTTTTCAGGACGGCCGGTCTCTGCCGGATATGAACACACACCAGATTTGTGGGTGCCAGCCAGTAGGTGGATTTCTGGAAGAAGAAAAAAAGGTTCAAAATCTATACACACACACACACACACACACCCTCCAAAAAAAAAAAAAAAAAAGCGCCAGAGGTATTCCTAAAAAGAGGGTACGTCCGGTTCCGTCGTGCGATTTCTTCGAGGGCCGATATGGTATTGGTGGGGAAGCCTTGGGGAGGGGGACGATCAAACCCTCCGTTCCTTCGTTTTCGCATGTATGCGATCATCTTTTTATATATATAGGGGGTGAACTGAGCGATAGTGACAACGGCGGCGAGGGCGAGAGCGAGGGCGGTAAGGCACTTTGCCAATCATATCTCGATTGAAGAAGCGGCAGAAGACGAGGTCGAACACTGGAAAACGGGGGGGGGGGGGGGGGGGGGGGGCCCCCAAAAAGGAACAATTTGTGGGGTTTTCTCCCTTTTTTTTCCCCCCGTCGGCGTTTTTGTGTGCGGG
>JBBPMQ010000107.1:22223-51112 GCA_038090375.1 Boletus rubroflammeus
CCATGACAAAGGGGAGGGGGGGAGGGGGGGGGGGGAGGGGGGGGGGGGGGGGGGGGGGGGGGGGGGGGGGGGGGGGGATGGGCACCCAGAAATGGACACATTGTCGGTGTTTTCTCCTTCTTCTTCACCCGCGTGACTGTGTTGCTGTGCGCGTTTCCTCCGTCGTTTCGTTCCGGTACTAACCCCTTGTCCCCTCCCCCCTTCCTCCTCCTCCCCCAAATCGAAGCCTTGTTGTCGCCGCATAAATGAAACGGAAAGATCGGTTTTTTGATGGCAAGTTCGTTCGGCTCGGTATCGCCTTATCTCCTCGACCGCGTATTTTAGACGTGTACAGCGTTCTAGAAGCGCGTATCCAAATCAAGGCCCGAAAACCTGTGAGAAGAAAAAAAAAAAACACTCATTCAAATCAGATCGCGGCAAGATTGGCAGTTCCAAATCGAACCTGGCCAAGGCTTGCATGTCAAAATATACATACATATATATATAGAAAAAAAAATAGACAAACTCCAACGGGGACTCTTGATAGTGCGCATACTTGTTCAAGTTGTGAAAATGGGATTTTACAAGGCATATACATTGCATACGACATGTCGTGCATTTCGTGTCCGTTGCTTTCTCTGATCTTGGTTCACCACCACTCCAACCCCGGACAGCTCAGAGTGCATCCCAAAAACGCTGCCATCGTGACCGCGGGCCGCTCAGTTTCCGGCGCGCCAAAAACTCCTCTTCCTCGTCATAAATCTCCCTTATTCCAGTGATAAGATCTGCCTCGGCAGCGGGAATGGTACTAGTCTGAAAGTAAACTTTGTATCCCACCCATAGGACGATAAAGATGGGAATCGGGATGTAAGAACTGAAAATTCATTGGCAGCTGTCAATAATAATAACAAAATTCATGAAAGCGGAGATGAACACGGAATCTTTTCTTTTCTTTTCGTTTTTTTTTTTTGTATTATAAAAAATATAAAAAATCAAAAAAAACTGTGGCACTCACGTGATGAAAGAAGAAGACACGAATGGCAAGAAGGTGCTGAATCCTTGGGAAGCCGCGTTCTTGTTGATTATTACGGCACAATACATCAAAGCAATATATGGGTAGGTCCCCAGGCTTACCATTAAATGTCAAGACAAGCCCTGTAAAAGACAGTGCAAACCACGAGCCGAATGGTTGCAATGGAGCTTTGTAGGGCAAACTGTTACGATCAATCCCTTGCGCTTTCAGTGCGCGCATGAACGCACTGCATTACCCAAAATCAGCCTTCGAGCCATGGGTCGTGACAGCACACGCGTATCATAATAATGATGGCGAACTGACATGTGTGTGTAGGATATACACATCCACGTAATCGCGCCGAAGCTTGCAATCAAGTTCGAAAACCAACCAAAGGCTGGATAATGAACGCCGAACGGAAAGATGAAGAACAAAAAGGCAAGATGAGCGGAGGTCGAGTGGAAATAAGAAAACCTTGATATGACTCACCGACGGAACTGGACGAGCTTGCATTCAGAAACGTCAGGAAGCAAACCAGTGTATTGAGTAGCAATGCTGGCCACGGGACGCCCCACCGGTTGACTTTGGCAAAGATTCTTGGCGCCTTCCGCTCCACAGCTAGGCCGTACAACGTCCTCGATCCGATATAGAGATCTGAATTTGAGGCACTGAGGACAAATATCAGGACGATAGCGTTGATGACATGATTGATAACGCGAATCCCAGCCAACGTCGTGGCTGTAGGGAAATCAGATAACGGTGCTACGTGGAAACACGCTACTGACCCACTACGAAAGGGGACGCAGCTGCGCCGGCTTTGGATGTATTGGCGACGAATAAGGTCTCAGGAACAGTTAGGCAAGGCGAGATCGATCAAAGTGTGTCAACTCACGTCATTAGTGCTCGGAACAGTCAGGCTGATCACGAAAGTCCCTCCGATATAGAATATTACTATACGAAAGAACATTCTCCTGATTGCTTTCGGCACATTCTTCCTCGGATTTTGCGTCTCTCCAACGGTGACCCCAATCAACTCTGTCCCAATGTAAGAAAACAGGGCCGTGGTCAGGGTACTCCAGAATCCAAGAAATTGGGATAGCGGCGCGTTGTGAACATGACTGAGAAGGTAGTAGCCCAGGGGTCCGTTCGGAGGGTTCCAGTATCTAAATCCAATACGGTCGTGATGAGGGTTTCCGCCGAGGTCAATGACCAATCCCATCAAGATCAATCCCACCAGCGCGACAACCTTGATACTGCAGAACCAGAATTCAAACTCTCCGAACACGCGTATTCCCAGCATGTTGATACAGAAAACTGATGAGCTTCAGCAACATCCTGATCGGTACAGCGGATCCACGACTCTCACTGAAAGCGATGTAAATCACTAAAGCGATTGTCAATCGTTGGATGAGCATTACAACCGTCTGAGGACTTACCCATCCAAACTTCTATGGGAACCGAAAGCGTCCAGTACTGAACCACCGCACCAGCAGCGTTGACGTTGTTGGTCGTCTGGACGAAATACTTGAAGAGATAATTATATCCCAGTGCGAAACCAAACGCAGGGTCGACATAACGAGTAGCATAACCAGCGAAACCTTTCTTGTGCGGTAGATAAGTTCCCATCTCGCCTATTGCGATCATGACGAGATAACAGATAAAGCCCATGAAGGAGTACCCGAACCAAAGGCCGAGGGGTCCTCCTCTGACAAGAGCGGTACCCGATCCGATAATAAGGCCAGTACCCAATGAACCGCCAAGCTAGTGAGATGGTCGATATAATGCGAGGGTTTGATGCGATGTTTGGCGCACCGTAATCATGGAAATTTGCCTCGCGTTGAGGCCACGGTGGAGAGACAAACCTTCCCCCGGATCATCGAGGACCGATTTGTCCGGCACACCGTGCTTGGATGAAGGAGAAGCTTCCTTGGACGGCTGCATGACGGGAGAAGAGAAGACACTTCAAGGCGAAGGCAGAAGTATCCCTCGACCGCGCGTCAGATAAGACCAAGCCATGAGAAACCACACAACGCTTCAGGATTCCTGTCAGCCTTGGTTGTGCTTTCTGGTGGGCGAGAGTTTCCTATCTGCGTCCAGCTAAATAAAGCGACGAGGAGAGAGATAAGGAAGAGCGCCAGTCGTAGCACAATGAACCTCAGGAGATTCTGAGCAACGACGGTGCTGTGGTGTGTCAAGCTGGGTAACCCAGACCCATGTATTTGTGTGCTGTTTATTCGAAGGAAAGAAAGAATAAACAAGTTAGCGACCTCTTTGCTAGCTATCAAGTCTTTGGTTAGTGGACGTCACGGGTTGAGTTCTCTCGGGATGGTCACGATTTCGGAGAGACCCGATATGGAAAGTGTAGTGTTTCGTCTTCCCGACTTCCGTTTCAAGTTCTCACTGACAATCGATATCTGGCACTAGACCTGTATACCCCCATGGCGACACATCTGTCTTCCAAGGAAGACTACGAATATTTGCTAGACAAGTACGACACATGGATGTTCGATTGCGATGGCGTCCTATGGCACGGAGATCGCCCAATCGACGGTGCCGTAGAAGTGCTCGATATGCTGCGGAAGCGAGGCAAGCACACTTGGCACACCGTTTCCTGATCACCCATATATTGAATTCCTCAGGTAAACGCCTCCTCTTTGTGACGAACAACGCGAGCAAGTCCCGAAAGAGCTACAAGAGTAAATTTGACCAGCTCGGGGTACAAGCCACAGTGGTGAGGCACCGTTTCCACGCTCTCGCCGAACGCAAGTGAGCGGGTCGATTGACTCGAGGTCTGACTGTTCTGTGACGTAGGATGAGATCTATGGATCTGCATATGCGGCTGCCGTTTACATTTCATCCGTGATGAAACTTCCAAAGGACAAGAAGGTGTATGTAATCGGGATGTCCGGGCTTGAAGAAGAGTTGAGAGAAGAAGGCGTTTCTTTCACTGGAGGCACGGTATGCCCTGCACATACTGTTCCGATGGCATACCCACTTCACGGCATCCTGCTTAGGATCCAGCGGACAACACGCTTGAACCATTCACTCTGGCCAATTTCGTATTAGATCCAGACATTGCCGCTGTTTTGTGCGGTCTCGATGTGAAGATCAACTATACGAAGCTCTCAAAGGCTTTCCAATACCTCACTCGCAATCCTGGTTGCCAGTTTCTCATCACCAATGACGATAGCACATACCCCAGTGCGGATGGATTGCTCCCTGGAGCTGGGTCCCTCAGTGCACCTCTCCGTGTCGCGTTGGAAAGGGATCCTATCAGTATCGGAAAACCTGCAAAGACAATGTTGGACTGCATCCAAGCAAAGTAATCCACTTGTCAAATCACGCTCAGAATAGCTTGGACGCTAACGATACCCTGGCCAGAGTCACCTTTGATCCACCACGCACCATCATGGTTGGAGACCGTCTAAATACTGACATACGTTTTGGGCAAGCTGGAGGTCTTGCGACGCTCCTCGTCCTGACAGGTAAGTGATCGTAGATCGTATGATAAAATGACGGTGATACCACCACAACCAGGCATAACTTCGAAGGAGGACATCACTGGTCCCCACGCTTCATCAATTGTTCCTCAATACGTCACCGCGTCAATAGGTGATCTCCGTGCAGTTAGATCAGGTTGATCGTAGAATTCTTCTTAAAGTCATAGATCACCCGTCACTGGAATTGGCGGCGTCAACTACTCTTGGGTTTTGATGTCTGTGATCGGTCATGCTCTGTGGCAAGCAACCTGGCTGTGCTGAAAACAAACGCCCAGAGTGCGCCGATAATGTAACCTCCAAGACTCCCAAAGAGCGGGGTCAAAGGCCAAGCCTACAGGGAAGGATGAATCGGAATAAGTCAGGGAAGATTTGTGTGATCATACCTGCCAAGGGCGGTCCCAGTCGAGTGTAATGGGGATAACACCAAGCCAGCCGCCAATGAATGTCCCAACTGCTGGGTAGACCATCGCACACTCAATCGCATTCCTCGGTCTATAAAGGTGTTTGTCCGGGGAGTATGCCGCTGAGTTTCTTCACTTACGATAGTTCAGCGAAGAGCCGAGTCCATGTCAATCGGTGGATCATTGACGGGGTGTCTGAAGCCAGGGAAGGCAATCCAAGTACGAATGCAGGGGTGAAGACTGTCAAGATGGCGATCACGAAAGCTAGGAGCGCTGTCTGCAATATATGACTCCACGATAACTCAATGACAATAGTTCAGAATTTAGCACGGATGGACACACGTTGTGAGTGGGGCGCCAAATACGACGACGACGACGTATGTTGCCAAGGCGGTACACGAGGTGAATGCAGTCGCCTCCTTCAATTTCTGAACACAACAGTCGGATGAGTGAATGTTGTCGACGCCATAACTTGTATCTGCGCACCATGAAGCGTAGACTGTCGAACCGCATGCGATCGAGTTTGATTTCAACCTCGGTCCCCTTGGCTGTCTGCTCAAAAGTCCACTTTCGCATCCAGCTTGCCCACCACACTTGCAAGAGAATAAGCCCAGCGGATATCCAGCTCAACGTGAAAGATGGGTCTGCGGTCAACGCCTCCACGAATTCTGACTGGGTTCTGTCCGTCTTCCGTGCGGCAAGGGGTGCAAAAAGACGCGTCGTTTGAGGGAAGTACAAGGCGGTGAACCCGACGAGGAGTAAGTGTACGCCGAGAACGGAGGCATATTGAGCGAATGGAAAGGGATCTACGGGCGCTGGCACGGGTTTGCTGGTCTTCACCGACGTCGCCTTGCTAGCGGCTGGCGGCTTTCCGGCCCTGGTTGGCATAGTTCAGAAGCGGACAAGGTGGAGGAAACAACCAGCGCTTGCAGTGATACCACCACCAAATGCTGACCTCAACGGGTTCGCGCCTACTCCGATTCCTGCTACTATCACTCGTCATTCGCCTCCGTCGGTCTGTTGGACGTGTAGCACGCGCACTTCGAGCTCGGTTCGCCTCATTTTGGAGATCATTTCTAACATTTGCACCTCGCAGAAACCAGTCCCAGATTCGACTGCATGCAAGCAATGTCCCCGTGGTGGACATCAACCAAATGGGAGGACGTCCGCAGATTTCAGAACCTGAAAAGGTGGATGAAGAGAACAGAGGAACTCTCGCAGCTCTGCCTGTGCGGCGCACCACCCACTGGAAAGACGAATTATCAAGTTACCTGGCTCTGACTTCAAGCTATCAGTTCAACTTCTCTGACGCACTTCCTGCGACTCCCGAACGAGGATCACAGCGCTATAAACGCAGGACAGTTCTTAGGTGAGGGTACCTGGAATTCTTGTGTTTCGGTACCGCTCTTATTCTTTGTTCGTTCTGCCCTCAGTCAGGGCGTCGAACCTCCTGACATCCCATCTGGGCAACGGAAACTCTTGTCTGCGTAAGTTCATCTTTTCTACGAGACTCGTCTATCCCTTGATAGCTCTCAACACAGACTACCGCCACTTCCAGATGGCTGGACACGACATGTTCATCCCGAAGGGAATGTTCTCTTTTATCATGAAGTATTAGTATGTTTCTTTTTCGTATGCATGACTCCCCCGTTGTGAACACTTTTCAAGCGTATATTTACAGAAAGCAATATCTTTCGCCTGGAAAAACATATCTTGTTTTACGCCACGACACTCATTCAGCAAGCGATCCAGAACAGCGATGTTATCCTGGATGAATTCACAGAAATTGTCCTGAATGTTGACAGTAGTCAATGTTGGCATTATTACTTTGTTGATCACACACACCGCCTTCTCTTCTGGGTTGATCAAGTTAACCCGCAGGATCTCGATACCGACTTGCGAGGGGTCAGTGAATATAGCCATATCAGTACGTTTGATGCGCCATTGGTTTCTTTCACTGACAAGCGTTTAGGGTATTTGGTTGAGGCACAGTACTGGTATGTTTCCGGTGGTCTTTCAGGTATGTCTGCGCCCGTTGCGTTGTATTTCGTTACTGACCTTAACTCTCAAGTATATCGTATATGACATGGAATCGAGGTCGCATTGTGAATACTACCCGCACAATCATACCCTTCCAAGAGGAGTCTTCGAAGACCTTAGAAGGCTGCTCAATTATGCCAAGACGGGTACATCCTTTTTTGTGAAATGCCCATACTGTGTTCTCAATGCTCATCGAACTACCAGACATGATAACTACTGATTCCTCCTCGAGCCCGTTCACACAAGATGAGCTGATTGCGATCTCGGACCTTGTCAACTCACTCAAGGGTACATTCTCCTAGCCCCTGTCCTCCTTCGATCTTGCTGACTTTGAGCAAAGATGACGGGAATGTTTCCGATCCGTGCAGCATTTGGACCATTGGTACGACTACGCCTTGTCTCGTTTATGAAGTAGTGCTGATGTCATATGAAGCACGGCTAATGACGTATTTTAGTGGGTGCCACTAACCAATTTTATCACCTGCTTTCCTAAACGCAACACTAGCTGAAAGCCGGTTCCTGTGTTTTTACGGTCAGCCGTGCGCACGTTTGAACGCAGATACACCGTTGTTCGGGCAACCGACTTGGAATCGTAGCATTGTATTCAAAGTTGTCAATCTGTTTCTACTTGCATCACCGAACGAACATGCTGCTCGTTTGCAACGGGTCTGGGTTGACGGTATCATCATCCAGCCCCGTTGGAAGGATTTCATCAACAGGCTTACGGCAGAGTTGGCTCGGTATCCTATCTTTGTGAGTCACTCTTGCTTTGCATGCGAAATATCTTACGGCTCGCAGTCCACAGTGATGCTTGCCGTGAACTTTAGCTTCCTCGCTCTTCTCGGTGTTGTCACCATAAACCGGATCCAAATCATCCTCTATTGTTCCGTGGTTTCAACCATTGCGTCTATTATATTCTCCTTTGCCTTGTCAACTGTGTACAGCGATCCGCGACTTATGGGCGCCGATTCTGCGGTATGCTTTTATGGCATATATCATGTCTGCCCGTAGTGCTCACGTTCACCATGACAGGCGGAAGTCATGAAGACGCTCAGTCGAAAGAAATGGGGAATGGCATGTCTTGCCATCACGCACAGTCTTCCAATCGCCTGTCTCATATGGGCGTAAGTCATTTCAACGCCTGGTCGCGTCTATTTCTACTTTACCTACGTGGTTTTAGAATCACACTCTTCTCCGCAGCCCTCATGATCCAGATCTTTGGTCCGAGAGAACGTTCCACCGTCACGACCCTCGGCGTCGAATGTCTCATTCTCGTGTTATTTGGGGTCATGAGCGGCTTCGTGATGCGGCTGTTTTCTGGGAACGACGGTCCAGATGATGTGGATACCTCTACGGACAACGAGCCACCTCCTACAAGGCCACCACACGACGCGGCTGAGCAGGGTTTGGCAAAGTGTTGCACTTTTGTAAGGTCGGTGGCTCGTTCAGGGATGTGATTCGGACTCGGACTCGGCTCGGAATTTGATACCACGGTCTTGTACTGTAGATGTGCTCGTATTGCCCGTGCTGATCCTGATAGTGCATAATTCCCTAATATATGTTTTTATTCGACAAGACCAAGGACTCGAAAGGCGTAAGTAAATAGACTGGTAACCAGCCGTCCAAAAGAGGAAGTACTGAGGCGAAGCATTCCGTTGATAGATGGTTGCAATGAACTACACTGCATACCAAATTGGGATGACTGCAAGTGCACGGACCGCTCTATCGTTCTGCAATGAAGTTCATGGAAATGCTACGCTCGAGCGCTTGTGAATCGTGATACCAACCGAACACCACCACTAGCTGGCTATGCTGATTTTGACGGGCTCAAGCCTATTTCGATTCCTGCTATCACTCGTCATTCGCTTCCGTCGGTCTGTTGGACGCATAGCACTCGCGCTTCGAGCTCAGTTTACTTCATTTCTAACATTTCCACGTCGTGGCAGAGACCAGTCCCAGATTCGACTGCATGGAAGCAATGTGGTGGACACCAGCCAAACGGGAGGACGTCCACAAATATCAGAACCTGACAAGGTGAAGGAAGAGAACAGGGGAACTCTCGCAGCTCTGCCCGTGCAGGGTATCGTTCACCGGAAGAACGAACTATCAAGATGCCAGACTCTGACTTCAAGATGTCAGTTCAACTTTGAGGTACTCCCTGTGATTCCTGAACGAGGATCACAGCGCTATAACCGCAGGACAGTTGTCAGGTGAGGGTACCTGGGATTCTTGTGTATCGATATCGCTCTTACTTTTCGTTCGTTCTGCCCTCAGTCAGAGTGCCGACTCTCTGGAAATCCCAGCCGGGAAACAGACACTCTTATCGGCGTAAGTTCACCTCTCGTACGAGAGTCATCTATCCCTTGACAACTCTCAACAATCACCATTACTTCCAGATGGATGGAGACGACACGTTCATCCCGAAGGGAATATCGTCTTTTATCACGAAGGATTGGTGCGTTTCATTTTGCTGTGCATTACACCCCAGTTGACGACTATTTTCAAGCGTATATTCACCGAGAGTGACATCACTCAACCTGAAGTAGAAACCCAAATTCTCTTTTACGCCATGACACTCATCCAGCAAGCGATCCAAAAAGGCGACATTATTCTGGATGAGCTCACAGAGATTGTCCTGAATATGGACGATAATCGACATTTGTACTATTACTTTGTTGACCACAGAAATCGCCTTCTCTTCTGGGTTCATTTAGTGAAAGCGCGGGAGCATCTCGGTACCGACTTGCAATGGATCATCGGATATAACCATATCAGTACGTTTGATGCGCCATTGCTTTCTTTCACTGACATGTGTTTAGGGTATTTGGTCGAGGCAAAGTACTGGTATGCTTTTTGCTGTGGTCTTTAAGGCATGTCTGTGCCTGCCACGTTCTATCTTGGCACTCACCTTAACCCAAGTATATCGTATATGACATGGAATCAAGGTCGCATTGTGAATACTACCCGCACAATCGTGTTCTTCCGCAAGGAGTTTTCGAAGACCTTAAAAGGATGCTCAATTATGCCAAGACGGGTACATCCCCTTTTTGAAATGCCCATGCTGTGTTCTCATTGAACTGCCAGACATGATAACTACTGATTCCTCCACGAGCCCGTTCACACAAAATGAGCTTATTGCGATCTCGGACCTTGTCAACTCACTCAAGGGTACATTATCCTAGCCCCTGTTCTCCCTCGATCTTGCTGACTTTAAGCGAAGATGACGGCGATATTTCCGATCCATACAGCATTTGGATCATTGGTACGACTATGACTTGTCTCGTCCTGAAGTAGTGCTGATACTATATGAAGCACGGCTAATGACGTATTTTAGTGGGTGCCACTGGCCAATTTTATCACCTGCTTTCCTAAACGCAACATTAGCTGAAAGCCGGTTCCTGTATTTTTGCGGTCAGCCGTGTGCGCGTTTGAGCGCAGATACACCGTTGTTTGGGAAACAAACTTGGAATCGCAGCATCGTATTCAAAGTTGTCAATCTGTTTCTATTTACATCACCGAACGAACATGCTGCTCGTTTGCAACGGGTCTGGGTTGACAGCATCATCATCCAGTCCCGTTGGAAGGATTTCATCAACGGGCTCGGGTACGAGTGGGGCCGGTATGCCATGTTTGTGAGTCACTCTTGCTTTGCATGCGGAATATCTTACGGCTCGCAGTCCACAGTGATGCTCGCTGTGAACGTTAGCTTCCTCGTTGTTCCCGGCGTTGTCACTGTAGGCTTGCCTGCAAGTTCGATCCAAATCATCGTCTATTGTTCAGAGGTTTCGACGATCGGCTCCATTGCGTTCTGCTGTGCCTTGTTGAATGTGTACAGTGACCGGGAACTTATGAATGCCAGCTCTGTAGTATGTTTTTATGCCAAAGATCACATCTGCTTAGACTGCTCATGTGCGTCATGACAGGCGAAAGTCATGAAAATGCTCAGTCGGAAGAAGTGGGGAATTGCATGTCTTGCAATCATGCACAGTCTTCCGGCTGCCTGCTTCGTGTGGTCGTAAGTCATTTCAATATATGATCCCGTCTATTCTCACTTTACTTACATGGTTTTAGAATTACACTTTTCTCCGTCGCCCTCGCGATACAGATTTTCGGTCCGAAAGAACGTCTCAATGTCGTGACCCTCGGCGTCGAATGTCTTATTCTCGTGTTATTTGGGGTCATGAGCGGTTTCGTGATGCGGCTGATGTCTGGGAACGACGATCCAGACGATGTGAATACCTCTGCGGACAAAGAGCCACCTCCTACAAGGCCACCGCACGATGTTGAGCATGGTTCGACGAAGCGTTCCACTTTTGTAAGGTCGGTGGCTCGTTCAGGGATGTGATTCGGACTCGGACTCGGCTCGGAATTTGATACCACGGTCTTGTACTGTAGATGTGCTCGTATTGCCCGTGCTGATCCTGATAGTGCATAATTTCAATCTTTGTATCGACTCTCGAGTTTCGAGGGATCCGACCATCAAGATCCCATCGCAGTGGGCCAAATAGCAAATTATACTACATGCATCAATGATGCCATCGACAGTACGGGGTTCCCGACGTTCGAAGACTTGGAGT
Source organism: Boletus rubroflammeus (assembly GCA_038090375.1). Lineage (NCBI taxonomy): Eukaryota > Fungi > Basidiomycota > Agaricomycetes > Boletales > Boletaceae > Boletus > Boletus rubroflammeus. The sequence goes on from JBBPMQ010000107.1 coordinate 33,733, forward strand.
GCATATCGACTGTACAGTACTTACTAGTACGGCCCGATTGATCAGTCATAATGCATATGTACGGCTGGGGCCAACAAAAATGCGTGCATTAGGGATTTGGGCAGGAACTTTATAGTGACAAAATACGCCTTGAATTTTACACTCTCTACAAGAACACGGGTACACATGGCAAGAGACATACTAGTGTTCCAAGAAATCTAGCGAAAGGTAGCGGATGTCAGAGAAGTGCGTCCTTGAAGCGCCGTCCCCTTGTTCGCCGTTGGCTGTTTCAGGGCGCTACCTGGGGCCTGTGGTGACATTCAGAAGCGAACAAGGTGGCTACCAATGACTCACTTCAAGGACAACCACCAGCGCTTGTGATACCAACCGAATACTACCACTGGCTGGTTATGCTGATTTCGACGGGCTCAAGCCAATTCCGATTCCTGCTATCACTCGTCGTTCGCCTCCGTCGGTCTGTTGGACGCATCGCACTCGCACTTCGAGCTCGGTTTGCCTCGTTTTGCAGATCATTTGGGCGTCGCAGAGACTGGCAGTCCCACATTCGACCGCATGCAAGCGATATCCCCGTGGAGGACACCGGCCAAAAACCTGACCAGGTGGAGGAAGAGAACAGGGGAACTCTCGCAGCTCTGCCCGTGCAGGGTATCGCTCACTGGAAGAACGAACTATCAAGATACCAGACTCTGACCCCAAACTATCCGTTCAACTTCTCTGACGCACTCCCTGCGACTCCTGAACGAGGGTCACAGCGCTATAACCGCAGGACAGTCAGTGTTAGGTGAGGGTACCTGGGATTCTTGGGTTTCGGTACCGCTCTTATTCTCCGTTCGTTCTGCCCTCAGTCAGAGTCCTGACTCTCTGGAAATCCCAGCCGGGAAACAGACACTCTTATCGGCGTAAGTTCACCTCTTGTACGAAAGTCGTCTATCCCTTGACAACTCTCAACAGATCGCCGCCACTTCTGGATGGATGGAGACGACACGTCCATCCCGAAGGAAATCCTTACTTTTATCACGAAGGATTGGTACGTTTCATTTTGCTGTGCATTACACCCCAGTTGACGACTATTTTCAAGCGTATATTCACCGAGAGCGACATCACTCAACCCGAAATAAAAATCCAAATTCTCTTTTACGCCACGACGCTCATCCAGCAAGCGATCCAGAAAGGCGACATTATCCCGGATGCGCTCATAGAGATTGTCCTGAATATGGACGATAATCGACATTTGTACTATTACTTTGTTGACCACAGAAATCGCCTTCTCTTCTGGGTTCATTTAGTGAAAGCGCGGGAGCATCTCGGTACCGACTTGCAGGGGATCACCGGATACAGCCATATCAGTACGTTTGATGCGCCATTGCTTTCTTTCACTGACATGCGTTTAGGATATTTGGTCGAGGCAAAGTACTGGTATGCTTCTTGCTGTGGTCTTCTAGGCATGTCTGCGCTTGTCGCGTTCTATCTTGGTACTGACTTGAACTCAAGCATATCGTATATGACATTGAATCAAGGTCGCATTGTGAATACTACCCGCACAATCGTGTTCTTCCACAAGGAGTCTTCGAAGACCTTAAAGGGATGCTCGTTTATGCCAAGACGGGTACATCCCTTTGTGAAATACCGACACTGTGATCTTATCGAACCATCAGACATGATGACCGCTGATTCCTCCACGAGCCCGTTCACGCAAGAGGAACTTGTTACGATCTTGGACCTCGTCAACTCGCTCAAGGGTACATTTTCCTAGCTCGCGTTCTTTCTCCATCTAGCTGACTCTTAGCGAAGATGACAAGATTTCCGATCCCTACAGTATTTGGGTCATTGGTGCGAATACACCTCGTTATGTCATGCAATGACGCTGATACCACACAAAGCACGGCTGATGGCGTTCTTCAGTGAGTGTCACTGGACGTCTTTTATTACTTGCTTCTTGAATAGAATATTAGCCGAAGATCAGTTCATGAATTTTTGTGGTCAGCCGTGCGCACGTTTGAACGCAGATACACCGTTGTTCGGGCAACAAACTTGGAATCGTAGCATCGTATTCAAAGTCGCCAATGTGTTTCTATTTTGGTCATTGAACGAACATGCTGTTCGTTTGCAACGGGTCTGTGTTGACGGCATCATCATCCAGCCCCGTTGGAAGGATTTCATCAACAGGCTCACGGCCGAGTTGGGCCGGTATACCATTTTTGTGAGTCACTCTCGCTTTGCGTGCCGGATATCTTACGGTTCACAGTCCACAGTCATGCTTGCCGTGAATTTTAGCTTTCTAGCTGTCCCTGGTGTTGTCACCCCAAACGCGCCTGCAAGTCGGATCCAAATCATTATCTATTGTTCAGTTGTTTCAACGATCGGGTCTATCGTGTTCTCCCTTATGTTGTTGAATGTGTACAGTGATCCACGACTTATGGATGCCAGCCCTGCGGTACGTTCAGATGGTGGAACTTTACTCGTAGTGTTCACATTGATGACAGGCGGAAGTCATGAGAATTCTCAGTCAAAAGAAATGGGGAATGGCGCGTTTCGCAATCACGCACAGCCTCCCAAATGCCTGCCTCATATGGTCGTGCGTCATTCAACGCCGTGCATGGTTGCGTCTGTTCCTACTCTACTCACATGGTTCTAGAATTATACTCTTCGCCACGGCGCTCGCAGTACAGATTTTCAGCCCAAAAGAACGTCCCACTGTTGCGACCCTCGGCGTCGAATGTCTCATTCTCGTGTCATTTGGAATCGTGAGCATACGAATCATGTGGCTGTTTTTTGGGGACAATGTGGCAAATGAGCCACCTCCTACAATGCAACCGCACGACGCGGCTGAGCAGGGTTTGGCCAAGTGTTGCACTTTTCCAAGGTCGGTGACTCGTTCAGGGATGTAATTCGGACAAGGCTCGCAATTGGATACCACGGTCTTGGACTGTAGATACGCTCGTACTAGTGTCTATGCTGCATACTTCTAATATTGTTTTGACTCTCGAAGGATCCCATCGACCGTGGGTCTTGCACAAAATAACCAACCTTGCGACGCCCGCCATGTCACGTTGTCTACTCACCCTCAAAATCAACGATGGGGGCTCCGACGGTATGCATGAAGCACATACACCTGAGACATGATCGGAGAAGTCTGCGCAACAAATGGATACATTTTCGACTGCGTGATATCGACTGTACAGCATACGAATGGGACCACCTGGCCATGCATTATGAGAAAAATATGCATCATCAGTGTGGATTTCAGGTTTGAACTTAAGAGATCCACACTGAGTGCCCAATTTTGCTCTCCAAGTCCTACTAGTATGCGTTATGCAATTGTGATACGGTACACTCAGCGATACGAGAGGTACTAGATGCAGAGTGTTATAACAGAACAACTTGAACAGATGGGCCAGTGATAGATGAAGGAAGTGCCTCGAGACTTCAGTTCGGAAGCTTGAAGCGTCGTCGCCTTGCTTCTTGTTCGCGGCTTCATTGACAGCTCGGAAGCAAACAGGGTTGTTAATGATTAACGAAGTGCTAAGGAAAACCACCAGCCGCGCCGGCGCTTGTGATACCAAACGAATACCACCAGCTGGCAATGCCAACTTCAACGAGCTCAAGCCTATTCCGATTCCTGCTATCACTCGTCGTTCGCCTCCGTCGCTCTGTCGGACGCGCACTTCGAGCTCGGTTCGCTGCATTTTGGAGATCAATTCTAACATTTGCACGTCGAGGAGGCCAGTCCCAGATTCCGAGTCGACTGCATGCAAGCGATGTCCCAGCGGTGAACACCAGCCAAACAGGAGGACGTCCACAAATTTCAGAACCTAAAAAGGTGGAGGAAGACTCTGAGAACAGAGGAACTCTCGCAGCTCTGCCCGTGCGGGGTATCGCTCACTGGGAGGACGAATTATCAAGATGCCAGACTCTGACTTCAAGCTATCAGTTCAAATTTGAGGCACTCCCTGCGACTCCTGAACGAGGATCACAGCGTTATAACCACAGGACAGTTATTAGGTGAGGGTATCTGGATTCTTGTGTGTCGGTACCGCTCTTACTCTTCGTTCGTTCTGCCCCTCAGCCAGAGTTCTGACCCTCTGGAAATCCCAGCCGGGCAGCAGACACTCTTGTCTGCGTAAGTTCACCTCTTATACGAGATTCGACTATCCTTTGACAGCTCTAAACAGACTACCATCACTTCCGGATGGATGGAGACGACACGTCCATCCCGAAGGAAATCCTTTCTTTTACCACGAAGGATTAGTACGTTTCATTTTGCTGTGCATTACACCCTAGTTGACGACTATTTTCAAGCGTATATTCACCGAGAGCGACATCACTCAACGCGAAATAGAAATCCAAATTCTCTTTTACGCCACGACGCTCATCCAGCAGGCGAAGCAGAACGGCAAAGTTATCCTGGACGAACTCGTAGAAATTGTCCTGAATGTGGACGATAGTCAGCGTTGGTACTATTACTTTGTCGACCACCGAAACCGCCTTCTCTTCTGGTTGCAGTCTGTGCGACCACGGGAGGACCTCGGTACCGACGTGCAAGGGATCATTGAATATAGCCACATCAGTATGTATGATGTGTATTGTTTTCTTTCACTGACGAGCGTTTAGGATATTTGGTCGAGGCACAGTACTGGTATGATTCTTCCGGCGGTCTTTCAGGCACGTCTGCGCCTGTTGCGTTCTATTTCGTCACTGACCTTAACTCAAGTGTATCGTATATGACATCGAATCGAGGTCGCATTGCGAATACTACCCGCACAATCGTGTTCTTCCACCAGGAGTCTTCGAAGACCTTAGAGGGATGCTCAACTATGCCAAGACGGGTACATCCTCTTTGTGAAATACCCACACTGTTCTCATCGAACCATCAGACATGATGACTACCGATTCCTCCTCGAGCCCGTTCGCACAAGACGAGCTTGTTGCGATCCTGGACCTTGTCAATTCACTCAAGGGTACATTTTCTTAGCCCCGTGTTGTTCCTCGATCGATCTTGCTGACTTTTGGCGAAGACGACGAAAATATTTCCAACCCATACAGCATTTGGGTGATTGGTGCGAATACACCTCGTTATGTCATGAAATGGAGCTGATATTATATGAAGCACGGCTAATGGCGTTTTTTAGTGCGTGCCTTTGGATGTGTCCGATTAGCTTTTCTGAATGCAACACTAGCTGAAAACCAGTTCCTGAATTTTTGCGGTCAGTCGTGCGCACGTTTGAACGCAGATACAGCGTTGTTCGGACAACAAACTTGGAATCGTAGCAATGTGTTCAAAGTCGTCAATGTGTTTCTATTTGGATCAGCGAATGACCATGCTGTTCGTTTGCAACGGGTCTGGGTTGACGGCATCATCATCCAGCCCCGTTGGAAGGATTTCATCAACAGGCTCACGGCCGAGTTGGGCCGGTATACCATTTTTGTGAGTCACTCTCGCTTTGCGTGCCGGATATCTTACGGCTCGCAGTCCACAGTAATGCTTGCCGTGAACTTTAGCTTCCTCGCTGTGCCCGGCGTTGTCACTGTAGGCTTGCCTGCAAGCGTGATCCAAATCATCATCTATTGTTCCGTGGTTTTAACGATCGGGTCTATCGTGTTCTCCTTTGGCCTGTTGAATGTGTACAGTAACCCTGGACTTATGATTGCTGGCCCTGCAGTAAGTTTCTATGGCAGAGTCATCACATCTCCTTGGAATTCTCACGTGGGCCATGACAGGCGGAGGCCATGCGGACACTCGGTCAAACGAAATGGGGAATGGCATGTCTTGCAATCACGCATAGTCTTCCGATTGCCTGTCTCGTGTGGTCGTACGTCGTGTCAAGTCGCATCTATTCACACTTCACTTACACGTTTCTAGAATCGCACTCTTCGCCACGGCCCTCGCGGTACAGATCTTCCGTCCGAAAGAATATCCCACTGTTGCGACCCTCGGCATCGAATATCTCGTTCTGGTGTTGCTTGGGCTTATGAGCACGGGCGTGATGCGGCTGTTTTCTAGGAGCGACAATGTGGATGACGTGAATGATGTGGATGATTCTGAGGAGAGGATCTCCGAGTCATCACCTACAGGATCACAGCACGATGTCGAGGAAGGCTTGGCAAAAAAATGTTGCATTTTTTAGCAACTTTTTACCGGTGGTTGCAGGCTGACTCGTTCATGGCTTTGACCCGGATAGGACTATGGTTTAGGATACCTTGTACTGAATGTATGCAACAGACACTGATACGGGGCCTATATATAGTGGATATCGATATTGTCCCCCGCGACTTCGCGTAGATAGTTTAATGCATCCCCCCGCTATCATCTGTCGATGACAACGGGCTGGTCACCGTTTCTGCTGTTGAAAATTCGGATGCTGGTGAGTCCGAGTGACAGGCTAGTGGCGATATGGCTTGCTAAGCCTTTAGGAGACAATTTGGCTCCAACGGCTGCACCGTCATGTTCCAGTGGGCCAACAAGCCTTTCTCCATTAGTAGTGACATCCCAGATGCACTTGACCAAGTGTGAATCCGTCTCGCGGCGCGAATATGACACACTAACAGTCCCGGTCGCAAATCTGGTCTCGGAGTCGGGAGAGACTCCGTCTGTCGACCGTAAGCACGAAGTTATCCATGCCGACCTGGACGACCTTCTTGTGGGTCTTTGCGTCCCAAACGCTTGCCCCTCCCTCGACAAAGCGATGGCATAGTAGACGCGAGCCGTCCTCCACTGAACTCCAAACCTTCTGGCCCTCACTATAGGAAGATCTCCAGTTCCGGCCCCGGCGGTGAGCAGGACTTGTAACACGAACGGGGCTCGAGACTGCCCAGTACGTACTCGCTCGAAGAACTCGAGTTGCGACAAGAAGAGAGAGACACATTCGTACGTCGACGTTCGAGGCCGACGTGCACCAGTGGTTTTGATATCCAATTCACGGAGTCGCTACTTAGTCTGGTGACCAGCCCGTCTACGTCTATCGACGGTTTACCTCATAGACGGGCTGGTCACCAGACTAGTCGCTACTAGGATTTCGAAACTCGGGAGAGTCGTTTCGATGAAGATATTTTTCTTCGCAAGGACGGGAACGCGGAACCGTTTGCCACTGCGGACTCCGGAGGGCGAGGACCATAGATCTACTACCCCAAGATTTTTTTTCTGACGAAATAGATAGCAGACCTTCAACAATGCAGTGTGGTCCCGGGAGTTCGTTCTTGGAGAGCGATCCATGAGCAATCGGAAGGACCAGCCTTAAAAGAAACTCATTTTTCTCGCTTTGCTCTGCCGCCGCTCTTTCAGTGCTCGATCGTTGCGAATGAAGAGAGTCAATGGCCAGCGGGAACACGTTACCATAGGTGACGATAGGTCTAGTACTTTGGCCAACAGAACCTTTTCCTCCATTCCACCGTACCCCGAGCGAACGGGTCTCCGTGACGCCGGCCCAGAGTCACCCTGTTCAGTCATTAAATTTCGTTGAACCTGGCCATGGACACCACTCTTCGAGAGTCCCGTTCCGACGTTCGTAAGTTATCTCAGCAATGGTTTACGGCGAATGAACAAGCTGGAGAGGTCGACGGCGGCGATTCCCGTACAATTCTATGGTCCACCATCTGGAACAGCTCAATATTGCTCGATAGACATCGCTCATCCACTTGTAAGTATCCTCTGAGCTTATCCCTGGACCCCTTCACCCATGATTACTTTCGTATCAGATAGGGCACAGCACACTGAACATGCAATACTAGAAGTGTTCGCAATCCAGGCGTCATACCAGGCCCATAGATTTGTACATAGATGTAAAGGCTACTGCTAGCTAACTGGGAGTGCTTTGTGGCTGTTGCACATTCTCCCATGAAATATCATCGAAGTTCTTGTGTAAGACAGGAAGGTACTTGATAGCAAGGCTTGCGGAAAGCGATCCATGATACTCATCATGCTCCATTGTCAAATTGTGTGCGATTTCATGGGCCATGATGAGATACCTGTTTGATTTGAGATGAATTTCTCGCATGTTAATGATATTTTGGTCAACATACCACTCAGTAATCACTTTCTTCCTTTCGACATCCTTGTTATAGTCTTGTATGCTATGATCAACTTGACAGCTCAGAGCATATGCGACGAAGTTACTCACAGAATCTGTGGTAATTTGCCAGATTCAAAAATATATACTTTTGGTCCCGATTAAAGGCCATGAGATCTTCGGCCGTGTCTTTCCAGAAAATGTAGCAGGATGTGGAGGCTTCTCGGCCAAACACATGGGCCAAGCGTGAGATGAGCTTTGCAAATTCTTCGAGGGTAGGCTGCGGTGGCTGTTGACATTGTGCACCCCCTACTCAAGTTGGTTTGAATGGTTGGACGGAACAATTTCAAAGATACTCACATGCCAAAAAGAACCTGATTTTCGTCCCTTTATCTTGTAGATTCTCTAGGTTCGGTTTTGGTCATCAAGTTCATGTTCAAATAACAGATCGAGCACCCACTTTTCTCTCTTAGCCTTATGCTGTAGGCCTGTTTGCAATGGTTGTCGCGCTTCTTACGACTAGTGGGGTGTAGTTGACTGGTTGCACTAGGATCGACAACCTCGCCACTCTGATCTGACTCGCCCCACGATGCGATTGCTCTTTCCATGTCTATCAGCAGGAACATTAATAATGCCAATCAGACAAAGAGCATTAATATTATTGCCTCCTTCTTCTGCCGATATATTTTGCTTGCCAACGACAGTCTTCCGACTCCATATTTTGGGTGGGCCAACCAGCTTCGCCAGAAATGGAGGCAGCGGAAGTTGAAATTCGAACTTGTTATTGGACCCATCCGTGGGCTTCCCTATCAAGAACAGATTGTGGTTAGATCGAAACATTGTATTATCAAGAAAGGTTAACCTTTTGCATCAAGAACATTTGACATTTCAGACTTCATCGCACTGAGATAGTATCCTTCAATGCTCTTGTCATTCATCGCGAATAACGAGGCCAGGAGCAACACGTCATTGGGCCCATAAGTCTTGAGCAAGACGTGACAAAGTGCCACCGCAATGCTTTGTGGAAGTTGGCAAATGTGATGATAGAGAGAAAGAACATACTCATTGCGCAGTTTTACAATCTCATTATGGCAACTGACCATCCAGAGGGTATATGACGCGTCGTCTTCGTTGAACTCGAAACCTGCCTGGACTTGGACAGCGTCAGTCTCAACAGTCCCCGCGGCCGCAGCATCGGCCAAGACTCCATGTGGTGGCGCAAATGATTTCTTTAATGTGAGGCTCTTGCTAGCATTCACCCGAAGTTTGTTCGTCGAGCCTTGATCATCGAACGAAACATCCGTCCTTCCGCTCTTGTCTCGCTGTTTCATGAAATATCTGATGCGCAGGATGACTTTATCACGGTTGAATGGTGGGTGGTTACACTCGGCTGTGTCGCCAACGGTGACAACATGCCGCACATGCGTCCCCAGAAATGCCGAACCCATCTCGCGGTACATTTCTATGACAAAAGTGAGTGGACTGATAACGAACACCGGAGCTAGCACACGTACTTTCAAGTTTATCGTCTTTGGGGGCTATGGAAACATAACCACCGAAGTCGCAGCCTACCCAGTCATTTATGAACACTTGCTCTGCGGGTAATAGCGTTTTAGCAACCACGCCGTTCCGCTCAGCAGGAAACATTGGAGCTTCCTTCATGGCTTGTTTGTCTCCCTCGGATATCGAGTCGAGTTGTGAGGCAATGGTACGCAAGTCCTCGAGGTAACTAAGGAAACGTAAGTCATCTTACATGCCACCGACAAACGACTCACAGATCGGTGTTCCCGAGGGCTTCCAAATATCCCGGAGGGTCCTGCAGCATCTTGCGGACGATATCTGACGCGTCGGGCGACTTTTTGGCGCAGCAAGACTCTAGGAAATTATTACCATCTCGACCGAAATTGACAAATGTAAAGATGCCACGATACTGCGCCTTCGTTTCGGCTGACGTGACGAAGCAATCTTTGGGGCAGTTGTACTGAATAGATGAAGACTCGGAAGACACAGGGCCTGGGTTCTCCACAGGTACGAAGGGGATTGTCGACAATTGTTCGCGCAGCTTCGGAATGGGAATTTCTTCATGATCGCGGTCAGAATCATATCCAAGCACGCAACGCGAGACATAGACGTACTTCCGTGCAAGTATAAAGTCTCAAACCAGATGGCGGCAGTATTTATGTTTGGCAGGGTGCGTTCTGGAGTCTTTAACCGGTCGACAATCGTATCAACGGAGGGGTCCTCCTTGACGCCTAATCTTGAGAAGTCGCGACACAAATCCTCGGAAACATGCTTGAAGCCAAGCTTCTCCCACACGGGCGATGCAAATACCTGTAGAGATATGTTAGCGACTTCGCGGGTCCGAGGCTATACGTTTCGTCACCTCGTTCGGACGAGCAAGTGATTCGCGGTTCGTTGGGATAAAGGCAACTTCAGCGTAGTCGTCGGACTTGTAAGCTTTGTAATGTGTCTCGAGATTCGACAAGAGATATTGAAGTGCGGGACGCCGAACCTCCGATTTGTCGGAAGCGGCTTGCGCAATTATCTTGTCGAGGGTCGGATATCTCCGGATGCCCAGAATTTGAATGAACAGTTCCACTAAGAACGAGCCAGATGGGTCGACATCGTTTTGTAGAGAGGTTATGCCATTCCGTCGTAATGCGAGGATCGGGAGTCCGAGTTTCCGCACGTCTTCATTGGGCAGAAGCAACTCAGTCGCAGATGCCCGACCATGATTCTCTGAATGAAAGATTCTCTTCCACTTCAAGGCATCGAGCTGCTGCTGATCCGTCCACAAGTTCACCCTGCGAAGGATTGCCAGATATCGTAGAAAGCGAAAATTGGATTCTTCTGAGGCGTCCCTCTCTAACCTGCAGAATCTGTCATATGGGAACAAAAGCACCCGTACCAATTTGACATACCTTCCAACCGTATACTCCCAGTCCATCATTCCACGTACGCGAATGCGCGCCAGCACTTTCCGTACATGTCCCTGATCCACGAATCTAGGCTCGAAACCTCTCACAACTGCAACAGGAGTCGGTAGAATATCCAGGAAATCAGCCTCCTTTGCGACTGGAAGGCTCCCGCAGACGTCAGCCAGGTCGAAGTATGAATGAGCTGGGAACTCCCATCCAGTATTGGTGGGTATACATTTTAGATCCTTCATCAGCTCGGCGGCCCAATCCCACTGCTCTGGATACAGGTCTTCTACTAGTGCGAATTGAACAAGGACACGCAAGATACGGTAGCCCATGTCCGAGATGTGGCTGGAGTCCTCATTTAGGGCACGCCGTCGTGCTTGGGAACAGGCATATTCAAGCCAATCAAGTAGCGAGAGTTGAGTCCAACCAAAACATTCGACGGCATCCCTGGTAGGCACATCCTGCGTGACGTCGATGTAGATATTGTTCGGATGGGAAAGGTCATTAGGCAACGGGAAGAATGTAAAGTATTTGATGTTCTCAAGCGCAATCTTGACTCCGTGGCTCGAGTGCACGACAGCACGGCAGGCAAATTTCCTGCAGAATTCCCAGTAAGACGAAGGTGGATTCTTCTTGACACCTTGACACCAGCGAAAGAATGACCTCATCGCGTCCTGCGTGGCTCCAGATTCAAACTCCTGTAGGATGTCATGGAATGTGAAGTTCGGAATTGCGTATCGGCTGATGATCTGGGAGCGTTGGCGTAGCTCCACCTCCTCATGAAGTACTGGATATCTCTTGAGGAATGATAGGTCTTTGTTGCTTTGGCGGAGCGGGTCTTGCAATGTACATGAAATCCCAACGTCAGACACGACCGGAAGCGGCGACTTCAGCTTGTGGCTGCAAGAGAAGAAAGCGTCTTGCAGAATCTGTGACACCCCACTATGCGGTGCAGTGGGCCCAAATGCGAAACGGTCCATCGTGCACAAACCCAGTTGCTTTGCGCGATTACCCTTGGATTTAGCAGCATTCATTTCCTCCTCGTAGATTACGCGTGCCAGAAAACCACCGAGCCAAAGGACTTCATTGTTCCAAGCTATCGACAAGCATCAGACAAGAGACTCGTGGATGTTGAGTGCCTATATACACACCTTTAACCTGCCCATTCCTGACCGGCCGGTTAGCGGGTGATCACGAAATGCCTGTACGTAACGTGCTTACGCCAAATCAATTGTGCCACGTTCCATGGTGGGCAAGAAGTGCGCAGAAATATGCAGTCCGATGCCCGTCGTTTGGTTGGTACTCTGACCCTGGACCCGATATATAGAGTGGCATCGATAGTTGGGAAGGGAACACTCACTATGTACAGGCGACCGCTGTTCAGTTAAGGTAGCGGGGTGTCAACACACGTCTAACAATGAAGCGAGGTACGTGCCTGTCGTTCTCGGGGAAAATGCCCTGTGAGCCGCAGAAGCAGTGGACAAGTTGTTTCGCCTTGGGCGACTGCGAATAATTGATGCCGGCCAAGGATTGTTCAGAGTTGAACTAGAACGAGAGTGGTCAAAAGCGATGAATCGGTAGAATGAGGAGTGCCTACATAGACAGCTTTGCACATAAAAAAGCATGGAAGCAATTTCATGTTCGACTCCACACCTTTCTTCATCTCCGAGTGCTCATCCAGATTAACGCGAGTCGTCGCCGTATACAAGTCATGCGTGATGGCGTTATCCTCCAGTATGGCATCAACACTTCGAGAGGTACGCGTTGGGTGATCTTCTTTAGAACGCCCGGGGCGTTCAACCAAGGCTTCAGTATCAACTTGAACGGGCAACGACGACGTCGAACTCGAAGCGAACACCCATTCTTCGGCGTCGACCGCGATCCTTTGAACTAGGTAAGGTTAGAGATGCCCCAAAGCGACTGGCGTCGTCTTACCAGTACGCTGTATGGATTCCACTATCAGGGCTTGCGACGGAGTTGTCGGTTTCAGGTGTTGGGGAATCGGTATGTCAACAACCGCTGATTGCGCTTGCTTATGTATGCGCAGAACGCGCTGACTGTCGAGATGAACCGAGATAGTGTCTATGTTCGCCAGGAAAGCCACAGAAGAAACTAGGAATCTTGTGAGATCGGCGAGTACAGGTAATCCTTCTAGCTCCAGCAACTCAAGCTCAACTGAGGTCCGCGAATCCGGTGGACAATCGGCAAACCGCTTGCAGAGCTGATTTTTGATGGTCATTGGTCAGTATGTCTCCACTGAAAATCCGAGGACCAACCTTCCCACCTTCCCCCCTTTCAAACTGAAGTGATTTGCCTGGACAAGCGCATGAATGAATACCGGTGTGCTTTAAATCATGATGGAGAAAGCATCATTACCATTGGACCTCACGAGTGGTCGATCTGATTTGCTCAGAACACTATAAAACCCTGGGGACAACGATCAGCCTTCCCGAACCACCCCACAACGGAAGGATACTCACCAACCCCGAAAGCACCGACTTTAGTGGAGTTGTCATTCCCAGCCGCTAATCCGCACCAGACCGGGAATCAGACCGCACTCTCATATAAGCGGATGAGGATACCTATTTTGCCAAGCCTTTCCCAGTCCTTCTCTTTGAAACCATTGCCATCGTTCTTGATGATCCACTTGCGTACCTATCATGGAGTCAAGGGTGAACCGAATCCTGACCAAATTAACTGAGGCTCACCTTGACTTCGCTGACGTCGATATTGCTAGTAGGTTGAGATTTATCGACCTGAAAGTGTACCTCGATGCTGACATCAGCATCGTCAGCATTTTGAATGAGTTCTCGGAGTACTTGTGCCGCAAGTTAGCGAAACAAGACCATAATTCGAAAAACAACGTACCATCGAACGTTCCAGGGTAACGGGAGAGCATATTCACCAGCGCTCGCTGGTCGACCTCGACTTCCTCAAGTTGTAGATCTGCCACCTGAATCATAATACTGTTTGAGAACACGTCCAGCCAACATGCGATGAACATACGTTGTTACAATCAGACATTGCGTGACGACAAAGCTGGGGGAGATGTCAGAGGAGATGTTGGGGTGGTGTACTAAACGCCCAGCGCGTCTAAACGCGAGGGATGTATTATTGGGTACAACGTTGTTGGTCCATGATGATCACACGCCGACACCAAGTTTAGCCTGAGATCAGATTTGAACATAGTTCAAACAAAACAATTTCCTCTCAGGATTTTTGATGCAATCATTCTTACACTGTCCGTCAATCCAGGCCGCCTTCCTGCACAATCATCAGCCTACCACATCACTTTCACGGTGAGACCCTCGCCGCCCAAGACGCTCGTGCACGAAGCTGGACTGCCTCCGAGCATTCTACAAATGAGTGGTCCGAGCGCTGACAACAATGATGAAGTAAATATAATCATATGGAGAAGACGAATTGGTGATGGGCCGCCCTTCAAGTTCCCTGACCCTGTGAAACGTGTGCCCATTGGTGGAGATGTCGTCGGCGAAGCCAGAATTGAGCAGTACATACTGACTCATTTACACCAAGTGCAAACGAGGGTGATCGTCGGATACTGGTGGCCCCGGTCAAATATTCTCGGTCGTATTCCACCCTCTTTACTCTGTCACATTCTATCCAGATGCGAAGACATTTATTGAGTGCTGGAGAGAATGGGATTCATCGGATCCGAACTTCAAGTCACAAAAGCGGCGAGGGCAGCTGTCAAAGACGGACAGACGTTTCTTTTTTTAATACCGACTGCAGCCTAAAATGCTAAAACGATTTACGATCCAATGCTTTGCAACCTGAATTGCCACCGGCGTACGCACGCAAGAGTAACATGTAAGCCCCGTTGACGGTCATCGCATAGTACAAGTCAAAATCGTCAGATACTCGTCCACATGTATATCATATAGAGATCGAGATCAAAGGCAGCCATCAAAAAAAAAAAAAACGAAACTGTCCAAGAAAAAACCGCAAGCAAAGATGACACATCTCTCCCCCCCCACCCAGCGGTCATACCCTCGGCGGCGACGTTACGTCCCGATCCTCCACCCAATGAGTCGGCATCGGTATGCTCGGACCATCATAATCAGAAAACGGATCGTCCTCCTTTGCATCCTTGTCTTCCCCAAACAGTAGATACGATGCGCGCTTGTATTCGGGTGGCTTGCTATCAGCAGCAGGTTGGCTCGGCGGAGGTAAGTAGACTGGCACGTAGGCAGTCCCGTCATACGGTGGGTTGTAGCTTGTGGGATAGCCATCCCTCCGTGCTTGGTTCGACGGTAGGCGAGACGAGTTGGCGGGGCTACTTGGATCGTGTGATTGTCGGTAGTACGCGAACGCGATGGCCGTGAACAATAATCCAGCCACTGTGTCCAAAGATGATTTAGATCCTGGTGCATCTCAAGACAGAACGCTGCTTACACCCCGCAAGAGCGAGGGAAATGATCTCCGCCCACGAATCATGGCTCCACTCATCGTTGCAGTCTAGGATGTGTCACACATCTGTAGCAGGCAAGATGAATATCGAAAACTCACACTGCGCAGCTTGGCTTTTATTTAAACGATTCGTCGGACTCGAACCCCAAAGCCCGAAAACCTGTGGGGGAACCTATGAGCCATCGCAAGCAAAATAGTCTCAAGACACGGACCGAACCGATGGTTCCAGTCTGCGCAATAGCTGTGCATTCTATAATCAAATCAGACTACGGTGGAGGTGAGCAACGACGAAAGTTAAATCGGAGAGGACTCTGCGTGCCTTGAATACGAAATGCGTGATGACCCTCATGACTGCAATTCCAATCACAAGCAGCGTACTCAACGCACACAGGAATGCATATATTTTCACCATGGTGAATCGTTGCTGGACACCCATCAAGATATTTCCCTTGATAAGCCAGTCTGGAAACCTTACCATTGTTGCAGCTATCACCCCATATGTTTGGAAACCGCATGCGACGGCATACATCGCTCCTTGCGCTATTGCCAACGGAGCAAGCTTTGGCAAGTTGTCTATAAAAAAACGAGGGGGGGGATCGCGCGTTATCACCCGCACGTGCGTTTTGACAAACGCCAACCTACTACTGTGGGCGAGCTTGAGCTCCTTGAAGGACGACACCTAGAAATCTAAATCGTGGTCAAGTCAAACGGAATGACGCTTCACGACGTACGGTCCTGAAAGCAAATTGAGCATTTGGTTCCCCCTCAGGTGTAGACGCTTACCATGCGAGAGCCCAAATGGCTGTAATAAGAGACACTGTGATAGACGATGAGTATATCCTCATGAACGCAGACGACGGCGACGAACTTGCAATGACGACGGGCCTCAGATCTCTCTTGTAGATCCTCGTAACATAACGATACGCAGGGGGTGCCTCTACGGACAAAGTAAATCATTGACAACCGGAGCGAATTGAGGAACAACGCACCCGTTGGCGGAGCCCATTTGATAGCCATCGTTCAACTACAGCGCGTAAACAAAAAAAAATCGTGTAAGTGAAAGCGGATAAAAGCGACCCTCGCAAGTTGCGGGTCAGAGCGGGCGAGGCGCAGAGCACAGGATTTCAGACGTCATCGTTCCCACGCCATCAAACCCTAACCCCGTCACCGACCTTGTTGCAATCTAATGACAACAACAACAAAACGTAATATTCAAGCATGTAGCAAAAAAAAAAAGTCTCTATGATCGTCAGTTTGCGAGTGGTATGTATCGTCTTGAGCTTCAGAGTCTTGAATAGCGCACAGTACCGCCGCCCATCGTCACGTCGCGAAGAATCCGATAATTTTGAACGAAGGCACCGGCAGTCCTTCTTCACCCAGCAACACGCACTCCACATAGTGATTTCCCCGCGTCACAAAGTGGTCGATGATCTCGAGCCTGCGAACAAATAAACCCCACTTGAGCACACCTCACGTGCAACACGGGAACGAAAGGAAGAACACGTACGTGGGCACGGGCACGTGGACGTCCCCCGCATTCTCAATAATGACAGCCCCTCTAAAGTTATCGTCCACCCAACACTCGATCTGGCTTCCCTGCTCCACGTCTCGGATCGGCTCCTTTAAATAATATATCCCCACGTCGCCGGCGCCGACCTTGATCGGCACACGCAACTTGCTGAGAGGCATCCAACTATGCCAATAATATCCAGCAGTCAGCAGGGGCGAGGTACCCTGATCAGGGTGCGCCGCGTGCCATCCAGAGCCATAGAACAAAGACGGTGGTACAGGGTTGACCAGATCGTTGGCCGAGGCACAGTATGGCGCAGGCTCCTCGAACGGCCGCGATGACCGTGGTCGCGTATTAATACGGACAGGTGGGATGCGCAGTTCGGGGTAGAGAGGGACAGGGTGGGAATCAGCAGCGGGGGCTAGTGCAGGCTTCTTTTCCGGGGCAGCGCCATCAGCGGCCCCCCGTGGCCCAGGGTCTGCCCCGCCCCTCCGGGCTCCAACACCGTCGAA